>JAJHUR010072346.1:0-10967 GCA_027495735.1 Lutjanus campechanus | reverse complement strand
GAAAAGATGAAAACAAGATAGAAGACAACAAAAAGAATGCAACGTAGCAATACATTACAAAATGATGTAAAAGATGCAAGAAGACAAAAACACTTTACTTTTATACTTACTGTACTTTTTCACTTTCACTGCAGTAAAGAAGTTGAATCAGTACGTCTACTTTTACCAGAGTCTATTTTTACACAGGTATCTGCACTTTTACTTCAGTAAAGAATGTGTGGCCTTTGAACTCAACAGAAATCATGACCTGGTTACTCAAGACAATCCACAGATATTTAATATTTTTACAATTTTACACCAACTGTATGAGCGTGCAGAAGGAAGAATGATGGAGCACCTGCAATGTGAATAGAGTCGACTGTATATACTGTTGTTACAGATGTAGTTTATGGACCCAGCAGTGTATAAATAATAATGTTCAAAAGTCAGTTTAGGGTATTAATGTCTCGTTATATAATGTTTCTGTGGGTCTCTGTTTGTAGGTGTTTCTGTAAGAGTCGTCCACACAGCAGCGGTGCCTTTAAGGACATCTGGATAACTAAACACACTGTGTATTCTTAACCTGTTGATGGTATTTTCACATTATGTTGTAGCTACTTCAGTGTTCATCTCTGAAGCTCTAGTTGTTTTAGTTCATCTTAACCAAATCTATTAACCTCCATTATGATGAATGTTGTACGGAAAGAGACACACTTGACTGTAAAATATATTGTTTAATTGTTTAACACTGTAAAAGTGCCAGAAGGAATAGTGAACTTAGAACATGGTAGTTAAACAAAATAAACTTTTTATTCAATAAATACAATATAATTTCTTAAAGACTGCCCATTTCAATCACATATATAGTATTGGACAATGAGTGCACACAGCTGGTACATATAGTCTCAGTTCATACATGAAAATTTGACTGTTTGATTGACCCTTCCTGCAAAAAGCCCCGCCCCTTTTTGCTCTGTGCCCCAAAACCAGGTGAGCAAATTTGGTAGGCTGCTTCAAATGTTCCTGCAAAAGTGACATATATTTATATCTTAGGTTAGCTAATAAGATTGCAAACACTAGCTATATAATGATTTATAGCTAGTTTGCTAACATTTTGCTAACATAGCCAACTGGTACATGTAGTCCTACTGAACTAGCACCGCCCCTTTTTTATTCTGTGTTCCAATAATAGAAAAGAAAACTGGTTCCTGGGTCTGAACTATTAAGCATACTCTGATCACTCAAGCTTTTTACAGTAACTTCAACACAGAATGTGGACAGCATGGAGGCCACTTGAAGAGCCGAGGGGTGAAGGACGAGCAAGCGATTTTATTGGACTGCACCACTTAAGGTGGGGCATAACAATCAAAAGGCAAAAATAAAGAAGGCAGATTGAAAGCACGTGTCATCTTAAAATCGGAATCTTCGTTTCTTATTGAACACAGCGACACAAGTGACAGCTTCATAAAACAGACCCACTCACACCCCCAGATATCATGAGCAGATTTCACAGTTAAAATCAGACTTTGGCAAGAATAGTTGAGCAAGTGGAAGCAATCAACACATCATTATACTTAAAAACTTGAAGCTTACAGAGAATTAAATGTATAAATATATTATTGTAAATAAATAAGCTTGTCTCTAAAACCTACTGCTACCATCGACCCCTCCTCCAATCAATGCAAAGCTTTTCGAGCAGACGCAGACATTTTACGTGGACCTAGTTGTGGTGTTAAGTTCAGTTTTTTCGTCAGGATTAAATCTGTATTTGTATCCGTACGGGCGCAGATGATACGTCAGGTACTCCAGGACATACAGCTCCACGGCGTAGATGTAGTGAAAGGACACGACGAAATCTGAGCAGCAACCTGGACCCTGGAGAGAGCAAGAAGAAAAACACAATTGAACGCTTGTGTTAAACTCAAGGATTGCACTACATTTTTTGGGGGGCTTACCAGATGATTTTGACTTTCCATTAATATCTTATAGCCTACTGGCCCATTTCCCTATAGTGCACAAGGCATTGCACTACAATCTCCAGCTACATTATGTGTTCTAACCCAGCCCAATCTCCTGCTGAAAACAACTGGACTCTGTCTCAGACGTTGCTGTGGTTACCTCATAAAAACTATTGTGACAAGTTAACAATCATGCACACAAATTAACAGCAGTCAGGCAGAGTGCAGGCAGATCAAAAGACACTCTGAAAAATCCACACAAGAATTTGTCACGGAAACACCAGAAGACATGTGTACCTTTAGATACTTCAGGTGTGTGGGGGTGTCCACAGTAGTTACAACTGGGACTCACAAAAATTTGGAGGCTGCGTAAAAAGTAAATAAAACTGAATGCAATGATTTCCAAATCCTTTTTGACCTATATTCAGTTGAATGCAATGCAGAGACAAGATATTTAGAGCCCTATTGAGATGATCTAGTGGCAGTTTAAAGTGCATGGTGCAAGTGCATTTAGGGCGTGTCCAACTGCACTTTGCTTTTTAAATGGTGCATTATCTGGGCACAATGAAAGGTGCAAAGGGGTTGTTTTCACTCTTTTTATTAATCATAGGTGTGTTTTGGCACAACATGAATTAAACCAATCAGACTGTAACATCCCATGTGTGTACTGAGTTTGTCACACCACAGAAATGTGTTGTTATCCACCCAGCTGAATTTGAATGACTAAAAAGAACCCTAAGTTTATGAAATTAGGCCTCAGAATCATGAAACATTAGCTGTTTTCTCTCCTCTGAAACACTGGGGGCATGTCCACTCCTCTGTCTCAGTGTCAAACACCACTACAACCTGAAAACCACCTGAAACATGGACACTCCGTCTAGCAGCTTTATTGGACATGTCCAGACATGTTTGAGCCACTGGAGCCATAGTGATTGATCCGATTAATAGTGGATGGGTTGCAAGTGGGTGAAATAGGGTGAAGCGTCACCCTGTGTGCATTTATGCACGAGGCAAAGCAGCATGACTGCTGTGACATTACTTGGAAATATTATGTTTTGACTGAAAGCAGTCTCTCCCATCATTAATGTGAAGAAATCCCTGCCAAAGGGGCAACACGCTGAAAGCCAATGACCTTCAATCCCTCAGGCAGCACTACAATAAAAACCAACATGATTGTATAAAAGAATATCACCACATGGGCACAGGAATACCCTGAGATTCATTGCTTTATCTACAAAGGCGAGTTAAGATGTTGTAATTCGTGGTCTGTGATTGAGTTCAACACCTGTGCATTAGGGGTTTACTTTCCACCTCTATACAGAAAAGGCACACTACTTCTTGCATAGATGCTGGATGTAAATTGTGAGGTGTAAATTGTGCAATATTAATTAATTCCCATGCAGATATTACAGGTTTCTTACTGATTTATATCTTGAGATGCTGCTGATTTCATGGGATTTCCTAAAACAAGGCTAATTCCAGGTTCTCAACAGCACTCAGCGTGTTGTGTTGCATACCTCTACTGGAGCGTAGTGATCGTAAATCAAAAACCAAGGCACTGGTCTTGAATGCTGTCTGACAAGGTAATAGTGTGGAGGATATGCATGAAATGTCTGCCTCCCCATCACGTCTCTAGAGTCTGCTGGCACCACCTTCATCGTCTCCATACACTTCCCCAGCGCCATGTCCTCTATGCTGGAGGAGTGGGTACATTCCCCAGTGCTGAAACCTTTGACAAATCTTCTCACTGCTTCCTTACTTAAGACGTAACCCGCTCCTCCACTCATGTAGCCTTGAGCGACAAAAGGGTAAAACCTTCTGCCCAGATACAACGGCTGTTCTGGATCATATTTGGATAAGGTGTGGCGTAGATTTTCCATCACCACATATGTGTCATCATCCGCCTTTAGGAACCAGTCGGCTTCGTCCAGGTGGTGCTGGTGGATGTACTGAAAGGCACGAATGGTCTTCCAGTACAAGTTGTCCCTTCCCTCGCTCACATTCAGCTCCACAGTGGGAAAGTCCGACTTGACGGAGCTCATGTACAGGACTCTGTCGCAACGCTTAGCCCACGTGTCCTTGATGTGCTTGGTTCGGGATTCCATGTAACTTGGCCCCGTCAAGATCCAGCACAGGATCCGTGTTGTTCGAGTGGAAATGGATGAGCTCTTGTTCTCGCCTGGAGGAATTAGAAAAGCAAGTATCAGAAATGTGTTGCATGAGTCTGTAGGTTTAAGACTTAAAGTCTTTGTAAAGCAACAATAAATGTGTGTTCTGAGTTTGTTACACCATAGAAACGTGTTATTAACCACCCAGCTTAATTTGAATGATTGTGTTCACTCCACTGTCTCAGTGTCAAACACCACTACAACCTGAAAACCACCTGAAACATGGATGCTCCGTCTACCAGCTTTATCAGACATGTCCAGACATGTTTGAACCATCAGAGCCAGAGGACGGTGACAGGATGGTATTTTTTTGTCTTCTGTGTCAGGCTGTTGGAACTGAAGTGAGCTGAAGGTGAACTGCTGGACTGATTTGGACTGAGAGAGTCACTGAAGGTACGTTTGTAACTGACTGTTAGGGAGGGTGAGTGGAGGCGGAGGTGGTGTCGTTCCTGTTCTGTCCGTGGGGCTTATATAGTGTTGGGGAACCATGGCTACAGCACATCACCAAGCCATGTTTCATTTTTGCCCAAAAAATCCTCAACACAGAAATCATGAACCTAATTGTCATGTCATAATGTAGCACAGTTATGTGTCTGTCATGAAGCACAACAATCAGCTGATTGGCATTATTTCAGGTTGTATAACACATTTACTAATATTTGTACATATTCTACTACTCTATCGCTAACCATCACACTGTAAAAACAAAAAAGTTGAGAAAACTCTAAATTTCAGGCAACAGACTTTGAGTTTTGAGGCAAACTCAAATTCAAAGTTTTGAAAAAGTTTTACCAACTACTGATCTTTTGTTGAGATGCTTTACTCTTCTTCTTTTGATAAATTTAAAGCTTTGAATTTTAGAAACTCAAAACCTTGTATTTTAAAAAATATTGAGTAAATTCATTGATGTGAAAGCAAATGTTACAATTTAAATAATTTCAGTTACAACTATTTAATTTTTAGGCACTGAAAAAAGACAAATCATGCTCGTATCTCACTGACCAATTTTTGATTTTTTTAAAATTCAAGTTCATCTAAAGAAGAAAAGTAAATCTCAACTAAAGATTATAGGTCAGCAAAACTTTTTAAAGTTTATTTCAGATTTTAAGAGTTTGAACTGGGCTCAAAACTATGTTTCTATGTTTCGTTGCAATTATCCATTCACAACACAATATTATTTATATTTTATCTCAATACAATGTTACACTCCGTGTGTATTTACAATGTGTGCAGTCATCCTGCACAATAATTTATATACAGTATATCTATTTCTCTGTCCATATAGACCCTTTTACAGTTTGTAAACCATGTGCCGTTTAGCAATGAATGTGTGGTGGACCACAACAGCTTGTCACTGGGTCGCTGCAGACACGAGCAGTTTTGGTTGCATCCTCAGCTCAGTCAATACTTTTAATAGCCTGCAGCCACAGATGCTGCCGATCGCTCTGAAATGGTTGTGATCTTGTCGGAATTCTGACCAACTTAAGTCGACCGGTGGAATATCTATTCTGACGTATCGTATACAAACTAATCCAGATATTTTGGTGATTTTGGTGCTGGTAAAAGGTTTAATTTTTATTCTATTTTTCACTTAATCTTTTCTAGCTGTGCTTTTTGAGCTGTGAATTTCTCCATTGTAGGATCATAAAGTGTAACTTATCTTAACAGTCTAACTCCAGAATTCAGCACTACGTAGTCCTTTCAGATGCCAAAAACATAAAAATAAAAAAAAATCCTGCAAACTAAAACTGAATTTATATTGTTGCATTCATTCAAATACACATACAAAAACATGAATGTGTGCCAAGGATCCAGGAGACAAAGAAAATGTACTGTTTTTACAGTGACTTTTAGTCAGCTGTCTTAACTGGGGTGGCAGTAGTTCAGTCCATAAGGACTTGGTTTGGGGACTGGAGGGTAGCTGGGTAGCGAGTCCAGCTCAGACCAAAAAGTCTGGAGTGAACTAGTAGCTAGAGAAGTGCCCTTGAGCAAGGACCCAAACCCCCAACTGCTCGGGACGCCTGTGTCTGTGCAGCATCCATCACTCTACCACCTGTGTGTGTAAATAATTAACAATGGAGTGAAAAAAATTTTTTTTTCCCCCAAGGGGGTTTAATAACAGACACTTCTTCTTCTTCTTCTTCTTCTTCTTCTTCTTCTTCTTCACGCTGGTTTTGTTAATAAGGCATAATCAAATCAAAAGTAATTTTTACTACTTTTATAGCAACAATATAATTATTTTAGGACATTTTGATTGTTCCCATAATAGTACCATTTACTTTCTTTTTTTTTTTTTTTTTTTTTTTTTTTTTTTTTTTTTTTTTTTAGTAAATTTGACATCCCTAATTGTAAGACACAAAAACTAAATCTAAACGTTTGTTTTGCCCAAAATCAGCCAAAAGAAAAACTACTCATTTATCATTTGGATGATGCTACATTTACAGAAGCCATAAATATTAGTCTGTCTCTATAAATGACCTTAGGTAGTATTTTGTGAAAGTTTCTCATTATTTTGAACATTTCGAGTTAATTAAAATAAATTAGTGCGGTCAAACGATTAAAAATTTTAATCAGATTAATCACAGGGTTGCTGTGGATTAATCATTCATTTTTAATCTATATTTATCACGTTCATTTTGCAAACAGACTCAAGAAAGAAGGGAATATATTTGCACATAACATGTTTATTAAACACCTTTAAAGGTTCATGTTAACAAAAAACTTGTCTCTTTTTCCAAACAAACATTTATCCACATTAATGTGGCCCTGTTATTCATGTTTTTGTATTAATGCAGCAGGATCATTTACATCAGTGTCACTCTGAGCAGACAGCAAACTGCACACAGACACACACCGAGGAGATGAAGAGGAGAGACAGAGTCTGGACTCTTCATCATGACTTATAATAATGCAGCACAGTGACAAATATTTTGTGGAGGAGACGAGCATCTGTCAGTTTGGACTTTAGAAAGACTGATATTTTTATCTGTAGTCTTTAAACCACAGAACTGTACAGTAACATCAGGATTCATCATCAGTAAAGTTTTTATATCTGTTGGTGCTTCTCTCTCTCTCTCTCTCTCTGCTCAGACTTATTTTTACTTTCACCTGGTTTCAGGTGGAGCTGCAGCTCGATCAGCACTTACTCATCTCCCTCCTCTTATTCTTCTGTTTCTTTGCACTGAGCCAGTTGCTTAAACAGACAAGCCTGTTTACATTGTCGGGTGATTCATTTCCAGCTGATCAAACTATTGATCAGGCCAATATAACAGAACAAGCGTTAAAAAAATTAGTGGCGTTAAAAGGAATTTGCGTTAACGCGTTAACGCATTAACTTTGACAGCCCTAAAATAAATAATAAATAAGTAAATTATCATGACTTACCAGATATTTTTTCATCACACTGGCAGAAATGGGCTTCCATATCTGTGTGACACTGTCTGATACCTTCTCAGCCATCAGCCATAATCATACAAAAAATAAAATAAATAAAATATGAGTTAAATCGGTGCCTACCTATATGTGCATGCTGTATGGCTTCATGATCCACTGCTTCCCTCCAAACATAACCGAGCTGCTCTGTTGATAAGTTTGCGTCCAGCAGAAAGTGAAGGGAGACAAATCCCATCATCATTCCAGAGGAGAAGAATAAAGCAGACACCCTGTGCCTCATCCTCCTTATTGATCTGTCACACACGATCACACTCAGTCATCTGCATCAAACATTAAAACTTTAAATGGTCATTTGGACAGCAGCTTGGTCACTGCTAACTGTTAAATAAAACCTTAAATAATTAAAGAGCAGTGATCAGCAGTGAGCTTTGTGATCAGAAATGAACTCACCTGGTCAGGGATGAGCCCTGATAGAGTGTCAGTTTTCTTTTTAGTTTTCCTTCAGAGGACAGCAGACGCAGCCAGAGGGTGCACACAGCAGGGAGCACACACTCAGAGTGTTTCCACCACAGTAATTCCATCTCCTCACATTCAATCAGGCGGAGCCCAGATGACCACATCCGGACGTCATCAAACAGAAAAGAACAAAGGTATGAGGAGGAGGAAGCACAGGTAGCAGGAGCAGGTATTACTCAAGCCCTGCCCCACCTGTTTTAACAATTCCAGGTAACTGTGCTGCAGAGAGATGAGCCACAGCTTCAGCAGCATGGCAGTGTGGTCTCTACAGCCAAACTGTGGTTTGAGTACCACTAGTGGTACACAAGCTACCTCTAGTGGTCCCTGGAGGAATGTCAGAAATGGTCCACTGGAAGGGCACCATAGAGCAGGGTTTGCACTGTTTTTTAGGTCATGAACCCCTGATCTAATAGAGAGATGAAGCATGCTCCCCCAACTATATTGCATTAAATATTTTGGGGTTTTCTCTCGTTCTCGCTTACATGTTACTGCTAAGTCAGCAGCATTAGCATCACCCTTTGTACTTTTGGGGATGGTTTCTGAGGTGGAGGGTCTGTCAGAGTCTCTTGCTTTTGACAGTACAAAACAATCTATTGTGGTTCACAAGAGTGTCTGAACACTGAGGATAATAATTCAACTAGTTGGCCAGTACGTTTCAGTATGTAGTTCACAGTTGTGAACAGGTGCTGAACAGCAGTTTAGTAAGTTAGCCAGCTCACTTGAATGAATAAGGATTCATGACTAGCGTGGCTTTTCGGGAATCGGCCCATGTACCCATGTATCTTTGCTTATAACTTGTTGGATTCATGTTAGTGTATTTTTCAAACATCATTTTTGACAAAATGATGGAGACAGAAAATTGAGCCCCCCCCCCTCGCAGTAACTCTGAGGACTCCCTAGGGGCTGCGGACCCTCTGTTGAAGACCACTGCTCTAAAGGGTGCATTATTACATTTTATCAAATGGAGGGGCACCCTAGATGGCAATTTTGAACATTTTATCCAATGGAAGGGGGCACCCAATCGTGTTTTCTCCAAAGTAAGGTTACCCCAGAGTACACTTTATTGTGTTTTATCTACCACAGGAACAACCTGGAGGGCAGTTTTGCAGTATTTCTTCAAACACAGGGGCACCACCAGCACCCCTGTCTGAGTCTACTTGTGCCATCAGACCATGGTTAATGTCAAGGACCTGTTGGTCTATGTAGACATACTAGCTCATTCTAAGGTAACAAAAACATGATTCATTGTTTTTTTACACCATAGAAAACATTTTTAATGACTACTCATGTAAAATATACCTGCTCTTAAAAGGGTAGCTACTCAGAAGAAAAATGTTTCCCTGCAAGAGAATTATTTCCCTGCAGCGTTACTCCTCCAGTCCAGTAGGTGGCGGTTCTTCGCCTGTTAGGGCGTTTTCTAACCAGAAAAAGAAGGTTTACTTCCGGGATAAACAAGGACATGTGTTAAATAATCACCCTTGTGAATGTTGGTGTCTGTCTTTAACCTTAAACACCGTTTATTCTGTCGCTGCTTTTACAGGACAGCTGTTTTATTTAAACGCACACTGTTAGCCGTAAGCTAGCGTCACTGGACGTCATGGCGTCTTCTGCTCACGTCTCCAGAGTCCGCTCCATGTACAAGAGGATTCTGGTCCTGCATCGGTTCCTGCCCATAGACTTACGAGCCCTCGGTGACCAGTACGTGAAAGACGAGTTCAGGAGACACAAAAACGCAACACCTGAAGAGGCGACGAACTTCATGGCAGAGTGGGAGGTAAAGCAGTTCACGCTCATACAGCGCATTCACCAAATCCCATTCAAAATATCTCAGTTTAAAGTTCTCTTGAATGTTATACACTTTACACTCTTGACGACTTCGCCCGGAAACAAATTTTTATTTGGGAGGCTAATTAAAGTGCTGCTATGTGGATTTATATGCCGAATTAATCAGAATACTCTAATCATTTGCTATTAGGGGTTTCACATTTGCAGACTGACAAGAATCGATAAGGATAAATCAGAAGATTTAAGTGGAGTTTGGTGTATTCAAATATACTGTCTGCCATTATTTTTTAAATGGGTAGAGCTTTCTGGGAAATTTATAAACTCTAAAAAATAACAATAGTACAACAAGTAGTTATTTCCAGGAAACGTCCTTAGAAATTATTATTATTATACTTCTTAATGAAAAATTATCAATCTGCAAAATATAGAATTACTTTTTCATTCCCCAAAATAAAGGTCTGCGTGCTGTGTCAAATTTCTCTGCATGCTGCTAAGAATAGATCTAAAAAGTTCATTTGGAGAAATAGTAAATCATTTCTTTATTTAGCCTAATTGGGATATTAAAATCCAAACACACTCAGTTTGAAAGTAATTAAATAAGCACATAAAATTGTATATGTCCTTTTCTTAACCAGAAAGGTCCCATTGAGATACAGTACCTCCTCTGCAAGGGACATCTGGTCAAAATGGACAGCAAAAAATAACATAAAAAGTTCTTATATAAAAGTACAGATGACAGACAACAAACAGGTACAATATATACATGTCGGAAACACACCAAAACACAATAAACAGAAACAAAACACACAGGGTTCAGGGGTTAAAAAGAATCATGGCAAATAATGCCAAGAATACCCTCAGTCTTTCAACTGTAGAATGTAAAATCACCCTGATTTGCCAGAAAACTGACTGTAGACATGATCTCTGTGACCTGTCAGCAGTCATGTTGTCTGTTACCCCTTTTCCATCAAGCTGGTTCCAGGGCTGGTGCTAGTGCTGGTGCTAGAGCCGGTTCGCGGTTGGTTCAATGTGCGAACGGGTTGAGAACCGTTTGCTTTTCCACAAGCGGGTGCCGGCCAGACAGCCACGTCATTACGTCACTGTATACGTCTGTATATGTCACGTCATTTTCCCAATACTAGGGATGTTCCTGGCGACTAATTTCCCT
>JAJHUR010072345.1:15502-35509 GCA_027495735.1 Lutjanus campechanus | reverse complement strand
ATGTGTACAAGAGACAGAACACACACACACACACACACACACACAAAACTACATCATGAAATGTGTGGATCAAAACATTTCACACACAGACACACACACACACACACACACACCACACACACACACACACACACAGACACACACACACACCGCAAATGTCCTCATTTTAGATTTATCATGCAGTCCTCTAGAAATTCTATAAAGAGCAAAGGTGGTGATTACATTGTTGACCAATGTTGATTTTTCTAGAATAAGTCTATTTATCACTGAGCCAGCAAGCATTATAATGTATGTTATATTTTTAAAAATATATGCCACTCTGAGCATTGTCAACTGCAGTGTACACAGAGTGTATTATGGGACTACTCTATTGTATTGCCTTAAAATATAATAAACTGTACCTCAGTTCATCAGAAATTTCTTGATTAAAGTCTAGTCTTTTCTTGAGATTATTGGGTATCGTTGAAGAATAGTATATAGTCAGATGATTCTGAAAAATAATAAATATGTTTCTTGACTTTGCAAATCAAGTAATATGTCAACATCACGACGTGGAGGCTTAAAGTAGTATTTTATCACTGCAAACATTTTAAATCTCATAGTATCACACACTATACATTTGTTTCACAGTATGTTTGTTCTGGACAATCACTGTACTGTTGGGTTCATACAGTTTCATGGAAGTTTAGAGTGGAAAACTATAATTACATTTATATATTTCTAAAACTCACCATGTTTTATTGCCATCAGTCACAACTCTACACCCATACTGTACACTGTTCCATGCACACGCAATATGCACAAATGCCTACTTACTTTTTAAAAGCCTATTTATAACTCTAACTTTATATTTATATTTGATAGGTTTTATATTTCATGTTTATATATTTTTGCTCACAGTCATACTCTGCTTATATTTATATTTGTTCCTCTTCTCTAGCTTTGGTGTTGCACACTGAATCGTGTACGATGACAATGAAGGTATTTATTTGTAATTTCGTAAGCAAAGTTGTCTCATGACATAATAAAACATTTATCGTGTATCTTTTGTATTTTGTTGTATTTTGCGTGACATCTACTCTCCCATCCTGTGGGCTTTTCTTCTGTTCCTTTCTATTCTTAACCAGCATGCTGGCACTTTCTGTGTAACTATTGATGCTACTTTGTCCTAGTGATGAAGCAAGCGGCCCATTGTTGGGTCGATGTGTGTCATTGTTATATTGATGTGAGGACAGACCCCTGGGGCCTGCAGCCTTCTACTCCCCTGAAAGCAATAAATCTATGGCCTGCTGTTCCCTGTACTGTACCCAGCATAGCTTCTCTCTCAAACACACGCACACGCACATATATTCAGTACACTAAAGGAGACCTATAGAGAAAGGTAACTTTGCGGCCCTCTGCTCTACACTGCAAGCAGCATAATCTCATATACAAACAGTGTATTTGCATTTTAAATTTGAGTCTTCAATGCATAACGCCTTTTTTTTTCCTCGTGTGTACATGCGTGTTTGTGGTGAAGCAGCCCTGTGTTCAGTTTCCATGAATCATTTTTAATTCCCTTCAGTCAGCCAGTAGAGGCCACTCACAGCATTCAGTACAGACAGACAGCACACACACACTCTCACACATGAACACACACACACACAGACGACAGCTGTCCGTTACAAAGCAAAGGAGAGGTTGGACAAGTGAGAGCGCAGGAGGCAGCGGTAGAAAGGGAGAGCGAGAGACGTAAGGGGAGAGGTGGGAGAGACAAAAAGTAGGAAAAATGTTAAAAATAAAACGGAGAGAAAAATGTGAGTGGAAAAGAGTGGGAATGATGGGCATGTAGAAAGAGAGGCAGTGACAGCGCTGATGATGACGCGTCTTATTTTGTTTGTTCCTGTTTATTCCCATCAACTCAGCTTTACTCACAATCACAGCTTTTGACTGAGGCAGAGAGAGAAATTGGTGAGAAATTGGAATTGACACTCATCCAGTTTTCCCTGTGAGGAGTGAACAGAGCAGTTTAGTTTCCCGCTGTCATTGTAATAATACACAACCCTGTTGTTGTTGTGCACACTACTGTAATATGGCTTTCTTTATGGCTGTTTCCATATCCGTTACCAGCTGCAGGTGAAGGAGAGAGGAAGAGAGATTAATAAACAGAGGAGGAGAACGACTTGGGAAAAGAGGGGAGGGTGAAACAGAAAGCAGAAAGAGAAACGAATGAAAAACAAAAAGGCAAAGGGAGAAAGTCCATAAACTGAGAAATGGTTCATCCTTCTGAAAATACCTGCTTTGACTGCTCTTATTGATCTGAAGCTGAGATATTCTGTGTGTGTGATAAACTTACACACTCTCAAAAAACATTCACAGCTATTCATAAGCATATGTGCATGCTGGGAACTACCTCAGCATTTTTTAATCCACTAAACTGAGGCTGTGCTTTTTATTCATCAATGTCCATAACCACAATTTAAAAAAGATCATATTTATTTCTTTCAGCACAGTTTCATTAAAGGGAGAAGCAGTTGTATTTGTTCAAGCTGTTTGTAAATGCACCAGAACGACGTCTGACGTCAATATTCGTTCCAATGTTTTGGGTTGGGCTCCGCAAAATAATGCGCAAATAAGAAAATACAGCCAGCTACAGCCACCACCACACACTTCTAGTGGCTCATAAAGAGCGAATATGTCTATATATGAGATACAGTACATCTTTTATTTTCTTTGGGAAAAATTTGCATATTATGCCTTTAAACAAATATGAAAATGCATTTTTTGCTTGCACTCTGAGTTTCATAAAAAATACATTAATAGCATTAAATATTGTAATGGACAATAAGAAAATGGTTCTTGTGTTTTTTCTCAGCCAAGGATCTTTAAGAAAATATAATGGGGAACCCCCCTATGGATGTCCTTTGGAGTAATTTGACATACTGTAGTTTTTTTTGTTTTGTTTTGTTTTTTACACTTAGTTACTTAGTTCTCTAAAAGAACAGAACAAGAGATTGTAATATATGAAGTATTTTAGACTTAAAAATGGAACACTATGGAAAACTATGAAGCCTTTTTTTAAAAAAAAAGAAAGGAAAAAAGCGTGCTACACCTGGGGGTCCTTGGACCCCTATTTGAGAACCACTGCTGTAAAAGATATAACATGCAGCATTGTCCTTTAAAGGTGCAAAAGAATGAAAAATAATAAATTGTTTAATGCCTCATATTTATTTTTATTTTTTGACAGGCTGACGCACATTTGCATCAGCCTGCATGTGTATTGAAGTCAGCGCACACAGCTGATGAAGAAGTGTGTGTGTGTGTGTGTGTGTGTGTGTGTGTGTGTGTGTGTATAATCTGGGGTTTTAAGGGTGAAGTCGCAGAGGATAGTTAATGAAATCATCTTAATCCTACTAGCTGCTCGCTTCTCTCCGAGCAGAAAATCTTTATTTCTGTGGCCTCCTTTCCCCTTTCCTGTTCTTTCTCTCTTTCTTTCTTTTGCTCTCTTTCTTTCTTTCTTTCTTTCTTTCTCTCTTTCTTTCTTTCTTTCTTTTTTCTTTTTCCTGCTCTCCACAGTCATTTCCCCTTCTCTTTCTCTCCTCCACAGTCACTAATTATTTCATCTTGAGCATGGAAAGGAGACGCCAAATCAATAAGTCTCCTCTGTGGAAGCTGAGGGGAGGAAGGATGGAGGAGGAGAAGGTGAAGGAGAGGGTTGCCAAAATAGACTAAATGCTGGAATTTATTATGTCACATCTTTATGGTCTTGAAATTTACAAAATGGAAAAAGGCCTCTGGTATTTAATTTACTTCACAGCTTTACAGACTTGTAAAAATCACCATATACTGTACACCCCCCCTCAAGGATTTCACAGGCTTTTTTATTTGGATTTGTGGCAGCCTAAAATGTCTTAATTCATGGCAGCTTTTCTAAAACATTGTGATGCACATTCTGATATTGTTGGTGCTTTTTGTTAATAACAGGAGCAATTGAAAATAGTAAAAAAAAAAAGAAAAAGTTGTGAAGTATAATTCCTAAAAAAAATCAAAGGAAACTTCCAGTGGAAGTAAATCCACACTCTGTTCCGGGTGTTCTCAGTGACCCTACCATAAAGGCTCAGGATTACAACAATTCTAACAAATTATTTTTTATGTGTATATGAAGAAGTGCACCTGGGGGGTATTCCACAAAGAAGCTTAATGTTTTTGGAGCTCAAACCAGCAAGCATAAAATGATCAAATCTCTGAGTGCACAGAGCATTGATAAATGTAACTAACAGTGACAAACCGTGTACATGTATTAAGTTTGTGCAGAGGACTGCTATGATTGGTAGGACTCACATGAAGCCCTGATGATTGGTCAAAAGTTGCGGTGTTTTGACCGAATTGTGGCGCTTGCAGAATTCATGGGGACTGGTTAAATTTGCGTTAATCTTTGGAGTCACAACATTGCCACTTCTGGGACCGGTTTCATTTATTTCATTTTAAATAGAGATGGCTTTAAAATTAAAATTGTATTTTCTTTTTTCTAACCCCATAACAGCAGCAACATGACTCTGACTGAGAGCTTCATGAGCTATAAAAGTCAAATAAATTTTTACTTATTCTGTAGGATTAAATTCTTCCACGTGCTCCTTTTTGTCTCACCCGTGGTTGTATGACAGTTGGGATGTTTTTATGCATGATGCAGTCATAACCAATATTTTAGGGCAGAGTGATCCAGCATTTGTGAATCAGGTCTCCTGGCAGTGAAGACATAAAAGGAATAAAAAAATACAATGGGAAGAATTGAGAAATGCACAGGAATGTTTTAAACTGCGAGTTGACCTTCACGAGGCAGAAAGGACGCAGAAGTTTGGAGGATTACTGCTTCAATATTCTTTTGGTTATATTTCTTTCTGGGTGGGGGAGTGAGTGGAGATTCCTCGCTGTGACTAATGTGATGTTTGTCAAATCCAAACTTTCTCCTGCTGCCCCCCACCTGCTCACCACAGCCCCTCACATGGACAAGTTCTTTCTCTCTTTTCAGCCATTGTTTTTTTTTTTGATTCACTCTTTTTTTTTTATTGTTTGTTTTGTTTGGCTGTTTTCTCCTGGTCGGCCCACCTGCAGGTAAACAGGCAATTGTATTCTTGTGACCAGCATCTGTGTGTGCAACTGTGTGTGTTTGCATGTCTCCAGTTCATTGCTCCTCCCGGTCCAAATGTGGTTTGTGATATTATATTTGTGTGTGTGTGTGAGCCTGTGGAGGTGCTATCTGTGCTCAGATAAGACTGTAAACCAGATTAATCTGGCGTGGAAGAGCTTGTCAGCAGGACCACTGTGCGTGCATGTGTGTGTGCGTTTGTGTGTTGATGCTGCATCTCAGCCAGCCCATCAGGTGAGCCATTGGTTCCTATACTGTCTGTGTGTGTGTGCGTGTACGTGTGTGTGTGTGTGTGTGTGTGTGTGTGTGTGTGTGTGTGTGTGTGTGTGTGTGTGCGCGCGTACGTGTGTGTGAAGGAAATCAACAGAGAATGCTGTATAAGTGAATGAGTGTGTAGGGTCCAGCGCTAGATAATGTGATCACGGCTCCATGTAACGCAGCATGACAACCGCTTGTGAGTCTGAGTGTGTCTGTGTGTTTGTGTGTGTGTGAAACACGCCATGACAACAGTGTCTCTCCATACCACTGTGGAGAGAATGGATTACTCTGCTCTCCGACTCGAAACGCCAACACACACACACACACTCAGAAACACACATTTGTCATCTCACTACCTACTTCTGATACACACACCTACATATGTCTGTACGCAAACTGAGGGAATTCACACAGATCAGTTTATGTATTTTACAAATTGTTGTACAATTTAATGAGGGTTTTATAAACTATCCCGAAAAGAAATATAGTTCAGGAGGACCACAGGGCCAGTCACCTTTATTCTCTCACTCTTCTTTGTATGTGGTCTTCTGTGTGGATTTGTAATGGTTAAAAGAAAAATCTAACCTAAAAAATTTTTGGACTTAAAGTGATAGTTTGGGTTATTTGATGTGAGGTTAAGGTTCTTATCAATAGTCAGTGTCATACCTGCAGTAGGTTGACATGCTCCTGGTTTTGAGGACCACCAGCACAAAAGCTAAGCAATAGGGCTGGGTATCGATTCAAATTTCAAGAATCGATTCGATTCCGATTCTTGAGATTCAGAATCGATTATTTCGATTCGATTCGATCCGATCCGATCTCGATTCAGGTTAGTGTTATTAAAACCGTTTTTTGAGCTGTTACCTGATTGTCTAGTTGTGCAACATATTAATAATAGTTTTATATTGACATTTTTTGCGTGTCACCACAACGTAGTGCGGTTCACATACCTTGATGAGCCACCTGAAGCCCAGGTTTTCAACAACGGAATACGGGACCATAGCACTGCAAATGAAGCCCGCAATTGCCTCGGTTATTTTGTTAGCACGTGGAGGGCTAGCTGGTAGTTGTAGAGCTTCCTTAAGTTTTTTCTGTTGCGGTCCAGTGGGCTTGGACATGATGTCTTGGTGGTGTCGCTGCATGTGGTTCCTGAGGTTGGTCGTGTTTCCGCAAAACTTTACCTCCATCTGGCATATCTTGCAAATTGCTTTGCTTTTGTCAAGCTCCTTTTTTGCCTCGTCGTTTCTAAACCCGAAATAGGTCCAGATATCCGCTTTGAGCGACTCTGGCCTTTTCAAAACTGGAGTTCGGCTAACTTCACTGCTACCGCCCGACGCCATGTTGTTATGAGAACTCGCAGTATCTTCACACCGCGCCTGCGCGAGTCACGTCACTAGTGGGGTTAAAGTTCACCCAGGAAAAAATATAAAAAAAATATATACGACGTGGACGTGCGAATCGATTTTTTAAAATTAGAATGAGAATCGATTTAAAATCGGCGGATCGATTTTTTCAACCCAGCACTACTAAGCAATATAATGTCGTGGTCAGGGTCAGCTACAAAACATATTTTAATGTACACCACATTTAGAACATTTTCACTGCATTACTTCACCATCAGATAGCCTTTTCCAATGGAAAACCGCTGTTATATAAGCCAAATATCACTGTCTCTCACTCAACCAGACTGTATTGGCAAAATCTTCGAATTCACCTCAAACAAAGCAGGAGTTGCTGATCTGCTGGTGCCTTTGTCTGTTAGTTTGTTTGTGTTATTTATGACTTTGGTGTTTTCAAAGGACAGCAGGCCATGAGTCTGTTTTATTTGGAGAGGGCGATAAATACAACAGTGGTTTCACTTCAGAAAAAGCTGTCTGACAGCAAGGTAAAGCAGTGAAAATATTCTGAATGTAGAATACACTTGAACTGATTTTGATCTTTTTAGGTGGGTCTTTTTTAAGTGGCATAAATAAACTTGCCCACAGCAGTTCATTGCATAGCTTCCATGCTTGTACTCTAGTCTACTTCTCCACAGGTGGCATGCCGACTGCCATCTACTGTAGATAATAGACTGACAATGGATAAGTACCTCATACAACCCCATATCAAATAATCCAGACTATCCCTTTAAGACCAAATTTGACATGCTATAACATTCATTTTACCAGCACAGTGACAATAAAGTTTAATATTTGAAAGTTCCAGCAAAAAATCTGTATTATCTGAAAGTTTTTTTCAGTCATTGTTTGTGCTGTTTCAACAAGTCTTTGATTTGAAAAGACATGTTGTGAGATAAGATGCTTTTTGAAAAAGTGAAAAAGTGATAGTCTTGCTATCACCGCTGTTCTCTCCACCCACACGATACAGAACGTAGCTGCATGCATCAAGGTCAGGTTTGTTCTCTGAGAGTTCACCAAATGTAGAAACACTTACTGAAGTTACCAGATATGTTCCACACAGTAATGCCATATTTTATGACCTCACCATTATGACAAATTCAAAAGTTTTTGGGTCAATGTTTGTTTGTACGTCAGAATGAAATATATTTTATGTTACAAAGCCTGAAGTTGTAAAAGATTATCTGAACTAGAGACTGTTCTCCCACAGAAAAAAGTTGTTCAGTAAAGTCCCAAAAATGAAATGTTTATGTGAGAAAGGCGTCAGTAATTATTACTTTTGTCTGTAGGGAGTAAAGAAGAAAATTGCTTGTTATGGTAGAGCCCACAGTCCACAAACAGTGGAGGACAAGGTGGATGCTTGGACCCACATAATGTTAGACTTAAACATGGGAGAGCTCTGTCTGTTTCCTACTTCCTCCAGTCAGTGTTGGTTTCTTTTCCATGAGCAATGATCTGTCCCTAATCCAAACAAATTCCTTTTTGTTTCTAAACCAAACCTTAACCATAGATTATAAATCTGTATTGGAAGATGCAGATAAATTTTATCTTCTGGCCGATAGGAGCATCAGATCAGATTGTACCTGTGGAGAACAATTACAGTTTATTTTGTCTTGTACTTTGAGAGCTTGTCTGTTGTTGTTTCCTTATGTTCCTTCTATATTTGTTCTTGCACAAAGTAGGAAAATCCTACTTGGGATTTATGAACATTGCACTGACAGATGAATCTGTTCTTACTCACCTTATCATTTGAAGAATTGCATTTGATCCAAAATTGGCATTGCAAGCCACGAAGTTTACATACCATAGTCTGGGTGAATACACTTTTTGCTGATTGACCGGCACGTTTGCTTTAAAACTGTTTAACACACATGTAGTTCAATTCAAGTTTAATCACCATTTGAAATTAATCCACTATCCAACTTGTAACCATAGCAACTTTAAAGAGCACATCTGTCAAAGCTCACACCACTTCCTAACAGGAGGCGATGTGAACAAGCGAGTGAGCAAACAGCTGATTGCTTTGGCTTTTGAGGCGGACATCCTAACTTGCTCCGTGCGTCAGTGAACAGGCTGAGCAACATGCTTGCTTGAAAAATCACTCGCCCTGGCTCAACTTAAGCAAAGTTTTGTGCACCTCCAACCTACTTTATCTGGTTAAAATTGATGTGACATCCTTGATGTTTCTGTTTTCCCTCATCAAAGCAGTCGAAAGGGAGGGTGAGAGACTAATTAAGATGGTTGAGAAGGAGCTGCACCTTTTATATGATCTACAGCAGCCTTTTTATAGAAACATCATCAAAAAGGACGGAGTTTGGAAAGAAAAAAAGAGAACTTTTGGAAATTACAAATAAATAATCTTATTCCTTGCCATGACAATAGTAAGCTCTTGCTTCATGACTTTCAATTTTGAGTGCAAAACCTCTGAAAATCTGTGAATGCTTTTATTTCATATTGTTGGCGAATGACAATGGTATAAGCAGGATAATCCACTTGTAGGTGTGCATTAAATGGTTTCACATCAGGTGGTTGCCTCTGAAGTGCCTTCAAACTGTTAAATGCACACCTACTCATTGATTATCCCTTACTTAAAGACTGCAGACATAAGGGGTGAAACAGACATAGATGAGTGTATAGGAACCATCATTGAAGACGTATAATTTGTACGCAAATCTGTGCGTACAAAGGATTCGTGCATGAGGCCCAATGTTTGGCCACTCAACATGCCTCTGTAATACTGACTCTTCACTGAAACAAGTGCAGTTTAAGAAGTTATAATTCAGTTTTCAATAGATCCCTTCCCTCCTTTTATATATACAGCTCCTCTATACATTTGCATTTCATCAGAGATGCTGGAGGCCACCTGCAGTGCATCGTGGGACTCTGTGTCTTATTCAAGGGCATTGCTGGTGAGAACTTTAGAAGTAATACCAGCATCCTCCAGCTGCCAGCTCACAGCCAGAAAACACCCCTGTCTGTGGCGGGGATCAACCCAACAACCTTTAGGTTATTAGTCAGCCGCTACATCCAGGCCAACCTGGGGAGAGGTGGTGGGTGGGTTTGTGGGTGTGGGATGGAAGCCAAATGTGTGTGTGTGTGTGAGTGAGTGTGTGTGTGGTTGAGTGGGTGGGGGTGTTGCTTCCCCAGTGTAAGGAGCACACTGCATCTTCCCCGACCAGTCTCTGACAGGCCTACATACATCACCACCCCCAACACCTCTGTTTCTCTCTCCTCTCCCTCTTCATCATCCCTATTCCCTCTCTCCCTCCCTCCATCCATCCACCTCTCCACCCACCCTCCCTCTCACCTGCTCCCATCTCTCATGAGTGCTGGTGTCTCTCTCAGCTGCCCGCATCTCTCTCTTTTTCTCTCTTTCACCTGCTCGCAGCCCCCCCACACCTCTCGCCAGGCCTCCCTGAGTATCATTTACATCGATGATGCCTCATCATTACCCCTGCCCTACTTTATCTATCACCCAGCAGCTCCGCCATAGGGCCTATTCCTGCGCCGTAGGCCTCATCGCCATAGTCTATCACAGTAGATCTCAGGCACTGAAGCAAGGCGTGAAAACAACTGACTGTTGTTTTCACAGAGTCAGTATGAAGTTTGGGTCTGAGATTTATATCAGTCTCCCGGAACGTGAAAGTCAAGTTAAATACAGAAAACACAGGCAATATGATTTCTAACTAGAATAGGCCTTTTTATAGCTTTTTTACACTGGTTAGATACTGCATACAATGTATGTTGTACTAGATAATGTGTAGATACTGTCCTCTACACAAAGAGGAGAAAGGTGTTGGACTTAAACTAGGCAATTAATCTTTATAATATGCATTTATAAACTCTATATATGTTTACATTATTCTATTATCCATGGTTTTTAGATCTCATCTTATGGAAGTGGAAAGAAATCAATTTTCACTCTTATTAAGGAAGGCCTACTGTGTAACATTTATGGGAATTTGTTGGCAGAAATGAATGTGATTGATATGGATATTTCTTCTAGCCAAACTTGCTTGTTATTATTTGGGAAAAAATCATTTCCAAAATGTAATGCGGTAACATTAAGAGTACTACTTTTACTTTTATCTAAATGCATTTTTACACAAGTACTTCATTTTTAATATATACAGTATATCATAATATTAACAGTGTTTCTAGTGCTGTGAACTGCATTCAGCATTAAACATGAAGATAGCATCATTACAATTTAAGATTATTCCCTTCAACTCAAGGATATTTTTTTATATCTTTACTTTATTTTCCAATGGAACCAAAATCTTTTAATTTGTTTAAAAAATTCCAGTTTCTCATTGCTCAATGTCCCCCAGATTCAGTGCATAAAACTTAGTTTAGTTATGCCAATATTAAATCAACTTCAAGACACAACAATTTCACTGCCAATGAATATTAATAAATATTGAATAAATACAACCCTTGCCTGATTTAACGCAACTTCCGGTATAAATTATGCCAGATGCTTCTGTCTTCTGTCCAAATACAGATACGGATAATGACGTCTCTGCACACCTCTATTCATTAGTGTACAGTCCCCTGAAAATAGGAATCGCTGTGTTTATGTTACCTTAGAATGAGCTGTTTATATCTACAGAAGGGGCAGGGCCTCTTCCATGGGGGCTGCCATGTTGCACCGCAATGTTTCTACAGTAGCCCAGAATGAGCAAACACGTTTTGCAGCCACCAAGGGGGAGCGGTGAGACAAGGTGCTTGCAATCTGCAAGCTCATGCCACTAAATCCTACTGTGCTCACTGGTCCTTTATTTTAACACATAATGGCAGGCATATCCAGGCAGACTCTCGGGCCTGAACCTTGGAGGCTGCACATATTCCTTACGTACCAGTTACTTTTAAGAGGCCTGAAAGAGCAGTGCTGAGCTGAGGTCATTTCAAGTTGGCAACATTTCCTCAGTGATGTGTAAATCCTTTGATTAATTATAATGAATGAACATAAGACTGCAATGATGAGAGAGTAATGCTGCCCTGCCAATGTATGCTTGGACCTAATCCTTAAAGTATATATTCCATACAGTGACAGGTTTACAGTATGTTGTGCATTTAATGAGCGTAATTATGAATTATATGTTGGCAACACATGGAAACACACAATTCATCACTTACTAACAGCATATAAAGTGTATAATATCTACAGTCTGTATTTGTGTGGTAAATACACTGTTAGTGTGAAGTGCATTCTGTAAGTACAAGTATTAAAGGGAGAGTTTGAATTATATGAATTAGGGTTGTGTGAGGTACTTCATATCCATAGCCAGTGTATTACCTACAGTTGTATTACCTATGTGTCCTGCTCCTTCTCCAGTTTGGAGAACCTTTGTAGGAATCTTTTTTAGGTGGGCCTTTTTTTAGGCGGCACAAATATCATTTTTTGCTGACCCTGTCCACGGTGCTACAGTGCTTAACTTCATACACTGCTACTCCTCTCTGCCTGTACAAATTGGGGGCAAGCTGACTATCTGCTGTTGGTAATACACTGACTAGTGCCTCATAAAGGTACATAGTAAGCATAGTAAGGGTAGAATATGTCAAAGTGAAACTAATGTGTTTTTAGTATAATTCAAAATGTATTACAATATTAGACAGCAGGAGAACATTTCCCCCTCTTTATCATGTGCACTACAGAACTTTACACAAACAGGTAATGTTTTATTTTACAGGTCTGAAAATTCCTAATAATTTCCTTAGACGTTACCATGTAATTTGGCACAATGTCCTAGTTATATCTGTTTGAGGCTTAAAGAAATAAAGCACCATCAGTCAGGGGAGAATCATCATGCCTCAAGCTACTTAAATAACTGCAAGCGCTCACTGACATATATTGACATACAAATTTCTTCTGGTGAGATTCGTAACATTACCTTGACCTTGGTATATTGATCTTTGCATCTTCTGCTCTTATTAAAAGAGGAATGAGATGTCCAGTTAGTACCACTCAACAGCAAAATGTACTCAGAAGCTCAGCAGGCTGCCGACCTCACCACTAAACTTGTTATGGGTTATGTGTGTCAGGCTTATGACCTCTGCAAGATGCCATTCATTCACTTTTCTGTTAAGTTCAACTGTCTATTATTGCAGTGATGACCTGAATAAAAGGAAAATATGCATTGAATAAGCATCCTTGGCTACTGTACATACTGTACTCACAGGTACAGTGATGGATTCAGTTTCAGCCTATGAACTTTGCATCAGGTCATATTTTATACATTTCTCATATTTCCTGTTGTTCTCCACTGTATTTAACAAACACAATCAAAATTGTAGAAAGCCTGGAACACTGTTAATATAGTTTTTTATTTTTCATTTTTCTGTTTCATTATTTTTGCATTTTTATTTTGTGTCAATTTAGTTTAGTTTCACTTTGTCTCCACAGTGGGTTTACTCATTTCTATTTAGTTTTATTAGTTTCTGTAATATTTTTTCGTTTTGTTTTTGTTTTTTTTAAATTATAATACAGTATGAGGGTCTTTCTCAGGATTTAAGAAGTTCAGAATAGTTATTACAGTACAAATTCAACACTTTGAGAAGGCAGTTGATTCACAGTCACGCCTCCTCATGCTTGTGACCAAATGAACAAAGAGACACACGGTACACAATATTGTTCCTGTGAACACAATATCTCAAGAACAAAAATGTGGTACAAACATCCACATAGGCTCCAGGATGAAGTGATTAAAATTGGGAGGTCAAAGGCCAAAGTAACTATGACCTCACAAAACATGTTTTTCAAGAATTCAAACACTAATTATGACAAAATTTCATACAAATGTGTGATGAAGTGCTGACATTTTATATCCAAAGGGTCAAAGGTCAACTTAACATCATACTGTTCAGCTCTCTATCTCCTCTGTACTCCTCTGTGAAAATAGTCTCTAAGTGAAGACAGCATGTTTCTCACAGAAATTATTCACTGGAATCACACATCAATATAGTGATAACTTCCATTTTGCCAAAAACTTCATACACTTAAACTTTTATTAAATTCCTTCTGTGTTAAAGTTTTCGCTACACATCTTATATGAGTCTGGACAGACATGGATGTAATCTGCAACTTGGTTGGCGGAGGCATAGAAACAAGTTATTTTTATTTCAGAATGGTTTGTCCACACCTTGTTTTAGTTTTTAGTTTCGTTTTAGTTAACTATACTGTCTTTAAACCAGAATTACTGCACAAAAATCAATAAAAATCATGTGAAAATGGTTTGAAAACTTTTACTATCAAAGTGACAAAAGTCATCTCAAAGAGTGCCTCAGCTGATATGAAGAGAAAACACATTTTAATGAAATAACAGCTAACTTAATGTGAAAAAGACATGCACATCCCTGAGCCCAGTGGGTTCACAAAAATACCTGAACAAAGAAGGAAACATCTGTGCACCTTTTCAAGTTCTTCAGACTGCTTGAGCAGACACTGCTTGAGCAATCTGAGGAAGAGCCTTCTCTTCTCTTCTCTTCTCTTCTCTTCTCTTCTCTTCTCTTCTCTTCTCTTCTCTTCTCTCTGATTCACTTTACCTTTGCCCTCATATCTGCTTAAGCCACGGGAGATATCAGATCAGCCTGTATGTGGATGGAGTGTGCAGGGGCTCTCAGGGTTAAGTCCCTCACTGTTGCTTCGCAGCGCTAAACCAAAGGAATCACGCATGCAAGTGCAGTAGAGGAGGACTTAATAATATGAAAGAAAATTGATTTTCTGGAACGAGATTTCTCCTTTGATAAGGTATTAGCTGGGAGGGGAAAATGTTGTGAATCTTCATTAAGAGCCTCTGATATGCACTGGGATAATCGCAGGGAGAGGAGTACGAATGAAAAATGAACACAAAGGGAAAAAAGAAGAGAGTCATACATTAGGGACAGATAGAGAGAAAGAAAGATACCAAGAGTGAGAGAAAGAGCAGAAAGAATAACCCACACCCACCCACGCACCCACACGTATGCACACACTCGAATCAGAGACTTAAGCAGGAGTAGGCCTTCCTTAATAAGAGTGAAAATTGATTTCTTTCCACTTCCATAAGATGAGATCTAAAGATGATGAAGGTGAGGATCGGGCTGCAGTTCATTATGGAAAATTAGGCTACATTCAAGCCAGCCGTATATCCCTAATATATCTACCCGGGCTTTATCCAACACTTCTTCACACACGCTGAACAAACAGAGGGAGAAGTTAAGAGGGGGGAGCAGACAGAAGAGGAGCTGCAGGAGGAAAAGGAGGAGGGGAAGATATGATGTAGTGTACAGCAGAGTAAAGCTGAGATAATGAGACAGGAAGACAGACCTGCACAAGACAGAGATTGTGGAAAATCAGCTGAATGAAGACAGACGGACAATAAAAGTAAAGAAGTCGGTATAAGTAAGGAGCAGGGAAAAGAGAAGAGTTTGCCAACAGGCTCTCTCCCACAGCAGCAAGTATTAGGCGGAGCTGAGGTGGGGATGAGAACAGAGTTAGAGGGGATAACAGGCAGACGGACTGACTGCGGAGAGGAGAATTGAATAGAGCCTAACCTCAGCTAATACCACTGACAGAAATTTATGACAGACCAGCAGAAAACTATAGATCAACTGCAGTGAGGGATCCTTTTGTTGAGTCAGAAAAATTGCACCCACAAGACTAAACACAGAGCTGCACTGACAGAACGGAAAGTAATAGTTTGAGCTGAAAGTTCAGTTCAGAACACCAAAAGCACTGATCAACTGATGTAGAAAATGAAAACATAACCATAATCAACCTACTGTACAAATAAACTGTTTTAACTTTAAAAAGTTGTGTGTGGGCTGACTTGAAAGTGCATCCATTAAGAGATATACAAAGTCTCACGATATATCGGAGCTATGTTTACATCCTACCTGCTATATGCTAAAGTTGACATTTCTGCTAAAAACATGGCGTAAAATGGCGTCTTTTGTGGTTAAATTTTAGTGTCGTGGCTCGCGGACTCTTGGATTACAACACATGAGCAGGATGGAGACATTTTGTGTTTGTTTTGTGTTCTTTTTTTTTTTTTTTAACATTTACATTTGGTCTCCATTCACTGCCATTAGCTGCAACCCTGTTTTCTGCTGAAACTCCAGGATTGTTTTGTGAACTGAAGATCTTCACCCATCTTCACCTCGGCATCGGGGTGAGTACATACAGAGTGGACTATTACTCTGCGGTGGAATATCACTTTAATGTCATCAGTGATCAGTCATGGAAAGTGCTTACAATTTGTAGCTCGGGGGAAACGGAAAAATGAAGCAACAATTTTGACCGAAGAAAATAGGGTTGGAGGTAAAACGTGTGCGAAATTTGGCTAAACTAGAACCAGGGCGAGTCTTTTTTTTTTTCTTTTTTTTCCCAAGAAGTAACATGTTGTTTTGCCTGTTCATTGACGCGCAGAACGCGTTAAGTTAGATCATTGGTTCCAAAATCCAAAAAAATCCAAATTACATACACACAGGAAATGACTCCAAAGTGCGCAGTCTGCTTTCTAAACTGTCTCTGCTTTTACTTCTCAAACAATGCATGCTTGGAAGAAGATGAAAAGACTTCAAGTTAGAAGGACTCATATTTATAAGCTCTGAAGGTGAATACTAACATTTTTAAGTTATATTAACAGGAATAAAACTTGGATATTCAATTTAATGACAAAAGATTAGTTGATTCCACTAAATTCCTCATGATTTTTTACAGTGTTGCAACAAGTGATTTTGTGACAAGCAGATTTTGTGCAGTTTGATTACAACCGACTATTATATAATATAATTATTGTGTTTCACTCTATGAAATGTGTCTGCCTGATCCTGTTCGTGCACAGCTGTGTATGTTCATGCCTGTCGTCATTATGAAATCTCTGAATGCAGCGTTCAGAGTGTGATGGCTCTGTTTCTTGTGTGTGTGTGTGTGTGTGTGTGTGTGTGTGTGTGTGTGTGTGTGTGCTCTCTGTTTCAGCCTGCAGGCTGTCTGTTAATGTGTGAAAGCAGAAGGTGGAAAAGATCAAACCCAACTGACCTGAGAATAGTACTGACACCTTCTCACTCTCCACCACACACTGTCTGTCTGTGTGTGTGTTTGTGTGTGCTCATTCGTGTGTGTACAGATGAGTCAGAGAGCAGAATACCCAAAGTAACCAGAGAGAAAATGTCACAAAAGAAACAGAGAAATAAAGTAAATAAAGAGAGAACAACAGAGAAATGGAAACTTTAGAGTAAAAACAGACAAGAAAAAGAGAGACAGAATAACAAAGAGCATGACAGAGAGAGACAGACAGAGAAATAGTGTGTGTGCGTGAGAAAAAGATAGAAAGAGAGACTCAGAGAGTGGATGGGGGAAGGTGAGAGGTAGAGAACATTTATTATGCCGATGCTTCATCTACAGATACAAATCACAGGCTGTTATCACACTCAAGCAAACCCTGCTAGGACCCTACACTTGGATCCATCTCCACCACGACACACGAACACGCACACACCTTCACCTAGACACACACAGATGTGCGAGGTGTGTGTGTGCTCTTAGTGATAGGATTATAAATAGAGCCGTGGACAGACTCTGTGAAAGGTGAGAACATCCAGCGGGCATTATCAGGGACAGACCAGCAGGTTTCTCAGTGTGTTTGTGTGTATCAGTATTTGTTTCTCTTCGTGTGTGTGTGTGTGGTTGTGTGTGTATGTTATTGTTTGAATGAATTAATAAGACAGTGAGGAGGGAAAACACACCTGCATGAAGTGTTGATGCTGCAGTTATTTAAGCAGCACAAGAAGAGCTGTAGATTTGAGCATTACAGTACTCAAGAAATGTAGAAAATGTACAAAAATGTTTTTGTTGTGTAAATTGTTTCGATTATTCTGAACTTTTTTATATTTTCATGTCCCACACTCCTGACTTTACAGTTAAAGTTGTTCCTTCCCTGGCAGTTTAGTTCAGTTCTGCCTTTCAGCACCATGGACAGGGAACATGCGCTCACAGTAAAAAGGACAGTCATTCACTCACAGACAGGACTGCTGGTTCAAGTCAGGTTCAAAAAGGGTCCAATTGTCAGTTTAAACATGTAGCAGCAGCTCATCACCACCCTGCTGGTGGAAACTCGGCCAATATCATTCCCGATGCAACACCTGCCATCTGAATAGTGAAGTAAATGTAAAGGTTTGAATGAAATTGGTAGAAATATAAATCGATGACTTGTTGTTTGCTTCTCAGGGGAGTACTGCTGCTGTAATCACTGTTTTAAATATTAATTGAAACAATAATTGCATTATATTCTTATTAAATATGGCCAATTAAATTAAAGTCAAAACAACAAATTACAGCCAGATAAACAAATGGTATGAAGGAAATCTTTTACAGATAATCAATCATACCAGCAGAATTTTTTTTAAATGCCAGTTTAATTATTTATCTCTGAAAAGGGAAGTGCAAACAAATAGAAACTGATAATGAAACTAATTTTGACAAATGACATTATAAGGACCAAAAGAAACAAACAAATATTGTTTCTGTAATTACTACTCACATCTGACTTTACCGTTGTAGTGTTACTGGTGTGTGTATGAACAGGGGTGCAGATCTCATTATAATTTGGGGAGGGGGGGCGGGCAGAGAAATTTAGCTGTGACTTATGTGCTTGGACGTTTTACTATGAGCTGCTAGAAGTAGAAAACAAATCAGTTTTAGCTGCACTTTCCACTTTACTTTATGCTGTTTACAAGGTTCATTATTAGAAGGTAGGTCAGCTCAATAAATGTGAATTATTAACATTAAATACCCTCTGCTCCCGGCGAGTGGACAGACTTTTAAACCAAACTCTATTCTAAAAACAGGTGTTTTATGGAAGGGGCATATTTGTTCACAGTAATACCTTACACCTTCACTAAGACTCTCTTCTGATTTGGCACACATATGTAACATCAGTAACTAACCTGTGATGAAGTGTTTTCCACAAATCTACATGCACTGATCGGCATTTTTTTCACCCCACAACATGAAGTGACTTATGTGATTCACATACACATGAAAACTAACAACAAAACCTTCAAGAAGTGTTGTGATTATGTGTGAATTATTTTAAAAGTGGAGTCGGCTTCTGTTAAATATATATTACTGCATATTTTATTCAGAAATCATGTATCTCATATGTGCCGCAACACATACATTTAGTTAAGGATAGTTTTACTATTTGTCAACCAAGGTGTTAAAAAAAACAACACACTGCGCTCTACTGCTTCGGCCTCTCATTGGACTTGGACAGGCCACTTTCAGAGGTCCACAGTATGATCAGCCTGTATGTTTTTACAAGAAGGAGAAAAGCTGAATCTCAATCACAAATTATGGAACATTTTAATAATACCTAAAAATCAAGCTGTAATATGACACTCAAAAATCACACATGATCAGTGACCTCTGAGCAGCAGGAATCTTTTGTTCTTATAATTTACTGTAACATACATGTGCGACAGAAAGGTGTCAAAATTAAAGTCGATCCATTCACACACAGCAGAGCCATCTGAGTTAGAGTCAAATGCATTATACATTGACTGTTTAAAATGACTGCTGCTGAACCACCCACATGCTCGCTTCCCATTGCTAATGCCTTCATTTGTGCTGCATATTGTATGTCCTGTGTTAAAATACTGTGACTTTGAAAATGCATTTAAAAGCTAAGGCACTGGCTCAAGGTGATTCATCTAATCACTTACCATGTTCTTGGGCGGGTGTTACCACTCACACACATACTCACACAGACACACACACACACACAAAGGCATATAATAACACACAAGCGTTAACAGAGGGACACGTACATCAGAGACCACCAAGCAGGCACACACACCTGACTCCAGTTCACACTCTCTGGAGTGCCCAGAAGAATATCAGAAGACCTTTACCCACCTATTCTAAGTATTTATTTTACAACGTCGGCCATCAGTTTTAAAAACCAAAACAGCTTGACCTCTCCTCTCTGCCCCCTTCCTCCTTACCCTCCCTCGCTTTTAACAAAGTACCTATAGTATGAGGGTCTCCCCCACCACCATCACACCACCCTCTTTTGGTGAAAGCGTATAATTCAGAGCCTAATAAGGGCGGATATGCGACACCTCACTTTGGGGAGAGGGGATAAAGAGTGAGGAGAAGGTTGAGGAGGGGGAGCAGGACTTCACCCTGTCTGCATTCAAAGAGGTGACACACAGCAGCTCTGCCCCCCATGCACCCCCCCCCCC
>JAJHUR010072344.1:68698-95766 GCA_027495735.1 Lutjanus campechanus | reverse complement strand
CGTCTACAATTTTTCCAGCTGTTGCAACACCTTTACTTACATTGTGCATTACATCTGTGGGACATTAATGTCCATTTTTTAATCATTCAATTTATTTTGGCATTTTTCCTGTGGGAATGCTCAAAAACAGTGTCATACTAGTGTGAGTGGGACTGGGACATGTGCACTGAGTGGAAACAATCAGCTCCCAGTTGCCTTTAAATGCAACATTAAGCTCATAGGAATCCTCATTCTGCACGCATGCTCCCTATTACTGGTTTAGATTGCGAAAGAAACTATCTTCCTTCTAAAAATCTCTTGTCACGACACTGTGTAGTAGTAGAAGTAGACTAGAAGTAGATTATGTTTTTCTGTATTTGCACACATGTTAAAATAATAGGCTGTGGAGAATACAACCCTGTCTCTCACTGCTAGTTCTCACTACATTTGCTATGTGCCAGTCTGCCCTACACCATCAGTTCCGGTTTAATTTAGTTATATGGTAGCTACGTTATTCCTGTATAAATTAATCAGTGTCCTTGTTTCAGTGGCATTTACACATGGCTGCTGTCCGGTAGGCTTACAGTCTTCTACTCCTCATTGCGCCTCAAAAGCATCTCTGCAGGCCTTTGAAGAAGGGTGTGCAACCATCTGTATTAAATAATGTTGCGTGCAGGAGTGAAAATGTGCTGCAGCAATGTTGCATGATGCAGCAACGTGACAAAAGCAAAACAAAAAACCCAAGAACCCAGAGGAGGAAGAGAGTTAGATTGCACAAGATAATCTAGCAAACATAATTCAAGCTGTGATGTGATGAGTAGAGGTCACAGAGTTCATTCTTTATCCTCATTTAAAGGAACAATTCTGCACTTTTCATGTGGATGTCCAGTCAGTGCTGATGAGAAAGCTGACTTGTACTGCTGCAAAATCTGTTGTTCTTCCAGCATCCTCCAGCAATGTCACGGGTTGCAGGAAGAACTATAGGCTATTTACAGCTTGATTTTCAAGTCTAGTTAGGGGCATGCTTAATGGGTAGGCTATTTTTGACACATAACACTATATTTTACCCAACAAAGTAAAAGAGAATGGGATTGTGAGTTGAGCTGCTGTGAGAAACACAAGGCATTGTACGATTTTACAACACAGAAGCTGGAGACTGAGTAATTAAGAGAGTGATTTAAATTACAGAATTAACAAATATGTAGGTTGTGAATGACATAGGTAACAGCTGTAAGACAAACAAACATCATATTTGACAACATTTCCTGGGAGATGTTTGTGACCCTGATGAAGGCCTGAGCCGAAACGCGTTGGTCAACTAATAAAGCTGTTCCTAGTACTGCAAGTGTTGCTGGAGTTTTACCTCTTTCTAGATGTTTGTGTGATCACAGCATTTTCACACACAAGTGAATTTTAATCAAAACACATTCAAGTAATAAGTGGTTACTGCTAGCTCTGCATACATGGTATAGGGTAGCCAAGATGTGCTGCTTGTTGTTGCTACACAGTTAACTTTGCACACCTAGCTGGCTACATAGCCACATAACTTATCAAACAAATTTCTGTTTTTTTCAGGCAAACCAGTGTATAAAATGCTGCAGTGTCATCCTGAAGAAGGACATAACCTCCTTTGTAATGTAGATTGCATTAACCCTCTTATGCTGCATAACACGTTATTATAATAAATGATGGAAAATTACTGAAATTAGTCTGACTCTATTTGTGCCACATAATGCTGATTAGTGTTGGCTATTGGGTTAGCTTGCAGTAACGATCACCCACTATCACTGTCTTCATATAAATCAGGCATAGATGTATAATAGAACCAGTCAGTCTTGCTGCCAGTTTTTGCAGCAAAAATTCCACACCAGCCAAAAAAGCCTTTTCTCCTATAGGCCAAGGCCACCATTATAAAAGAGACATCTGTAAAACTGTTGACAAGATCCTCAAACTGCAAACAAGGTCAGTTATGACTCTTTCTGTGACTTTTTTTTATTTGTAAAACTTTCCTCAAGCCAAGAAAAGCAATTTAAAAAATTGTGATTTGATCACAATGTGAAATCTGTGGGCTGAGTGGGAAATCAAGGGCAGGGGGAAAGAGGGAAACACTGCTGCACGTATTCAGCGGGCTGTATAATGAGGAAGTAAACCTGGAAGCTAGAAAACTTTTTTGTCTTATGCTCCAGGTGAGCAAATCTCATTGAACTGAATGGGCACCATCTTTGCATTCACTAGTTGCTTATATCTATACTTACTCTCTCAGTAAGGAACCTTGCACTTGTTCTTCATTTGTGCTTTTTTAAAAATTTATTTAAGTTTGTTATCGCCATGTGCTCATGGTTGCTGTAAGCAAAATGAATGTAAAGAAGACACGTGTCATAAAATGTGGCTACCACTAACAAGAATGTAAAGCGACAAGATGTCATTGCTCATGCTCTATAGCTATAGGCTAGGGTGGTGATACACAGCACACGGCACACACACTGAGGAATTTATTGCTTCAGTTTACTGCATTTACCATTAACATGCCTGGACATCCACATGAAAATGACCAAATTTTCCCTTAAACAGTACACAACTGGCACACCCTCAACTCTGGAAAACACACAACCGTGTACAGCACAAGTAGCCATTGTTCATGGAGGTGAGGCGAAAACATAGAGGCAAGAATAAAATCCAAAGAGGTAATTGTCCCTTCATCAGTATTTTTATCCCACACTTTTGACTCTACTTTCAGGGTAAAACTGACATCAACAGAGTTTGTTCCAGTGAGGACTGTTGTTGTGATCCTTGTCTGAAAGGATTTATTGCCAGCCCTTTAGCAAAACTGTAAGTTTAGAAAGGTATGTCATTCCACAGTGAATGTGTTTGAAAGCTTGACAACAGAGGCATCTTTTGTAGTGTGTCTGGGCAGAATTTTCAATAGCATCAAAACTGTATTAGCAAACACTGTAGCCTATTTGTACCTGTATTTGTATCAGTCAAACACTTCCTAAGCAAATACAGAGGTGGTATGCAACACCAGGATTTAGATACTATATTACATACCTTTATTCTCCAAACCTGCACGGTCAGATTTCAGCTATATCATACAGGCCTACATAAAGAGCAAAGACACATAACAGACATGATGGAAAGAGCATAATAAAGTTGAATGGTAAAATAAAGTCCAGTATAAGATCAAGTATATCATATGTGACACATTGTATTATTTCCACCCATTCAGCCTTTAATTTCTCTCTCAAGATTATGGGACCCATCAGGACTATGGCTGCTGTGATTGGTCTACCAAAACAGGCAAGCTTTGAAAGTAGTTATAATTTAGTAACTTTTGTGTGTGAGAGCATTACGACTTGAACTTATATCTAACAGACAATTGAAAAGCAACATCACCAGTGTTATAATTACCTTATTCAAGTAATGACACCACCAAAAAGTCTATTTCCTGTTTTACATTTAGACAATAGCCTAACATTGTGCACCTAAAAAGCTGTCAGATTGTATTTCTTTTACAGGTTAATTTGAGTTTATTTTTATTTGTACTATTTTATGATTTATGTTTTGTATTCATATTATTTGTTTATTGAACTTTCTTATTTTTTCCTTGAACGCTGTGTTGTTTACTTTTGTTCTAAAGTTCCAAAGTGTTTATCTTCTTTTAGAAGGGACCCTGTGGACAGTCATCTCGGTGCCTTAAAGGACCAGTGCAAACACAGTGCATCACTCTCCCCTTTAAAGCTATGGAACATCCTATGTTGACTGTGAAACTTGCAATAAATAAATAAATAAATAAAGCAAGCAAAAGGCCCTACCCAGAGCCAGTGTTTGGTTGCTGTAGAAGGCAAGGCAAGGCAAGACATGGAGATTCAACATGGTGGCGTTACTATTTACTATTATATAACGATTTTACATAATTTATGTTATCATCTAATGTGCCTTGTATATTGAATGGTGTTTTTGTTTTATTGGATATGCCTTATTGTTTGTAAAGGCTTCGTTTTCAATAAAGAAAAAAAAAAAAACCTTCCGGCTCCCCAGCAAAGAAACGTCGAAACAGCGCCAAAACCAAATGGACTCCCATGTTGTGGCCAAAGATGGTATCGCAGGTTTTTGCACCCATGTTAAAACGTCCGTTCGTAAATAATTACCGGTTAAGCCCTTTTGTCATTATTTTCAAGCTCTCAATAAAAATGCCTACTTAGAAATTCATCAGTCGTATTAATGTGAGGTCTATGCAGTACAAATTATGAGTTAAGTGGTAGTTGAGTTAGTGGTGTAGTGAGAACAAAGTAACTCCCCACCCCCCGCCCCCGGGAGCAGGAACCTGGTCACCACACTGACAAACGTATTTTCCGTCACGCCATTTTCCATCGACGACCGAGAAGAGCAAACCATCCGGAGAGAGCACACACAGTCTGAGCTGAGAGTTGTAACAATCACGGTAAGATTAAAATAAAGTTTTTCTTACTGGTTTGTTTGTAAACTATCATGTTGGGGTCGATCAGTCAAGTTAAATCTATTGTTTGATTTCTGTGGTTGTTAGCCGAACGCGGATCCTCAACACTAGGCCTCGGAAAGGCGACAGCCATTTTAGCTATTTAGCCATTAGCTATCATTAGCATCCAAGCGTCGAATCGTAATCTGATGTTAAAATGATGTTAACATTTTAAAGGTGGAATATTGGTAAAATGTTTAGTTTAGTCGTTCAATTAATTAAATGGTTACTTTTTACAACCTGGTTGGAGCCTAGCATTAGCTTGGCTACCATTAGAAGTATTTCTTGTCAAGCTAATGTTAGCATAACGTCGAGTCCGACAGAAAAGTAGGCCAAGCTTCTTACCGTTTCTGAATATTGTTTCAGGATTTGATTAGAGGTGTGAATTTGGGTAGTAAGTTTTTCGTGCAACGTAAAGTCAGTAACGTGAGCAGAAAACGTCAAAGACGTAACGGTTTATACATATTAGGAGGTTAATCGGGAAGATGTTTGAGAAAGTTCAGCGGCGCAAGGCATATAACGGAAATGGCAGCATGAACGTTGATTTTCTCACACACCTGATGAATTAATTAATTAAAAAATATTTTTCTCCTACAAGATTCTGCTACATCACTAACTAATTCCCCCTTTTTATTCATTATTTTTCAGATCCAGTCATGCATCGTGACTGTCCTCTTGACTGCAAGGTCTATGTCGGAAATTTGGGTAACAATGGAAACAAGACAGAGTTAGAGAGGTCATTTGGCTATTATGGTCCTCTCCGCAGTGTTTGGGTGGCCAGGAATCCTCCAGGCTTTGCTTTTGTAGAGTTTGAGGATCCCAGAGATGCTACTGATGCAGTGCGTGAGCTTGATGGAAGGTATGCTAGTTTTGACTAAATTTTCTGAAGCAAGTCGAGAAACATGTTCTTGCATCAGCTACAGTGGCAAATGATTTCTGGTCATTTTACAGGAATTTGTGTGGTTGCCGGGTGCGAGTAGAACTGTCCAATGGTGAGAAACGCACCCGTGCCCGTGGCGCTCCCCCTTCATGGGGCAGGCGTCCTCGAGACCGAGATGACTACAGGCGTCGTAGCCCACCACCCAGACGAAGGTGACCCATGTTGTTGTTTGACAGTGTCCAGCAGAGGCAACACATTATTTTGTATTTAAAACCTGATCTGTGACTTACTGATTCCACCCTCTTGCCCACAGTATATTTCCTGATAATTGCTTATGTTTCTCCAGTCTATGCAATTCTAGTGTGTATTTTTCTGCTGATTTTACATTTGTGATTGTTGCAATGTCTAAGGCTTGCAGTTCATCTTCATTGATATTATTGGTCATTTAATGTATCTAGGGAGCTGTACAGATAGACCTTCATAACCAAATAATGAAGTATGACAAGGGAATAGGACATTATTACTAGGTTATGTAGTGAAGGCTTTCCATTGCAAAATGCATCTTAAAATCTGGCCTGCAAGACTTGATTCGTAAAGACACTAATGCTTCTTTTGAAGTGTACATTTTTGTGCACTTTCAAAAAGTATCTATACTTTAACTGCTTTAAAGTGGCAAAATAGGTCTGTGAAATAGGATTGGGCAATTCCTATGTCGGTTAACTATATTCTGTTTAAAATTTTGGGGGGATGAAAGTGCCAAATGTGATGCATTTTTTATTTTTGTTTGAGGATGCTTTTTATTTTTCATCTATATTAATAAGAATGAAACCCGTTGCAGAGCCACCACCATGCCTCTTCTCACCACCCTCTGAGTCAATCAACTAGTCCTCTTTCAGCATCATGTGACTGCTGACCATCGTGCCCCAATCAGCTTGGCTGGTGCTGTCACATGACCCAGGCATGGCCAGTCGTCAGGCTGCACCAACCCATTGGTTCCTCAGCATGCCGTTCTCAACCTCCTCCTCCTTCAACCTTAACCCAAACGGCAGCGGCCCACCTCACATTCCCGACCAATCAGCGTATTACGTTCCCAAATGTCTACAACCTACCAACAGCAGCCTTCGGCTAACCAATTAAAGCAGGAAAAAAGCCACAGCCAGCCCCCATCTGCCTGCCACCTAATCACCTTGCAGCATCTGGCCAGTCCTATTCAGCCAATTCTACCTACCCGGCCGACAGTCTGCCTCCCTTTCGTCATATCTAGCTTGTTGAAAACCAAAAATACTAGTAAGTTTTCCTGCTTCATTCAGTACACTGCTGATTACAGTTTTGAAAGTGAAGAGACAGCTGGTTTGAAAAGGTTGTTCTTTTTTTTAAATTATTTGAATCAATCTGGAACTTCACATTTCCAGAGATTTCGATTATAGACATTCATCTGGTATGTCTTGGGGCTCTGAGCAGAATTATGAAGTCACAAAAATCAAAGTCTTCTCAACCCCCCAATGAATATCAAAATGTTTGTTTTTTGTGGTGTATGGTTGGTTTTAGCAGATCTTAACCTGGTTACTTCACAAGACTTATTCCCAGTGACCAGTGTGTTGTTTTTTTGTTAATAGCTTCCAATTTCTTATATTCTCCCAAATGTAGTGGACCAGTTTCATACGGATGGTGGCCTCTGGGTGTGTCTTTTTACTCCCACGCTATGGCCAGTCCACAGTGCGGTGTTAAGTCTTTTGATTAGGGCGAATGTTAGTTAGGTCACTTTGACTTTGTAATACTCTTTGAGGCTCAGACAACAAATTATATATATACACATACATATATATGTTACCCAACACATCGTACTCTACGTTAAAATTTAAAACTGGGATATAATTCTCACAGGTGACTTTTTTTGAAAGATACACATGGCACTGTGGGACAGGTGAAAGACATTCTAAACACCTGCCATCTTTATGCACAAGGTTCGTTGCCAGTGACTGTTTTCAGATTGAGATAATTGTGTTCCAGGAAAAAAAGTGTTTTATTTCCATTTGAGTTACTGAGATAGACGAAGGGCTGTGTTGAGGGAGGCCCATGTAAGAAAAAAATTAGAGTAGTGTGAAGCTCTACGGCGGCTCGGTGTGTCGTTGTTTGTGCTTAACACGTTTGCATTTTCCCTGCACAGATCTCCACGCAGGAGGAGCTTCAGCCGCAGTCGAAGCAGGTATGACAGCTTTTACACTGTTTTGTATTCAGAGACTGAAGTTCTACCCAAAAGTTTGACTCAATTATCTGGCATATAATTCGGTAATTTCTGCACAATATTTTGATTTAGTCATTGAAGTTTTTTGGTTCTAACCAAACCTTTTCGATGCCTTATCAAACCTTATTAAGTTTAGCAAGTAACACTGTAGTTTTTAATGGTTGCTACTTGATTAATGTTCACTAAAGAGCTAAAATGTTGATTAGTATTGGTTGCCCTGAAACACTAAAATAACAACTGTAAAATACAGATGTTTACACTTGATTTTTCATAAACTACTTGATCCAAATACTGGTGGTCCTGAATCAGAACTCTTAAGACGATAAGCTCAAAATGTTGATTGAATATGCACAAAAAGTTTAACTAGGAGACTGTCCTGCAACTGACTTGTCGTGATCATCTAGATAATTTCTCAAGAGAAAAGTTGCCACTCTGTTGAAATACGAAAACAGTCCACTCATGGCCATAATCGGCACTGAGTGATTTGTTTTCACTCACAATCTTTTGCTAAGTACAAACATTAGCTTGCAGCCAAACATCAGACAAAATTGCAGTGTGTAAAGGCACGGTTATATGTGCAGCTGACGAATCCTTGTCAAGGCAAATGACACACACATATTTGCTTTGGTTGGGGCTGTGACCTTTGCTAATCAACATTGAACAGTGCCAAAACTGTTCAGGAATCTACGGAGCCCAATACCAAATATGATCAAAAGATGCCTTTAAAACGCAAAAGAAACAAAAAACTATGCCTCATTTCTAAAACAAAAAATATATACAGTATATGTGTGTATATATATATACACACGCACACATACCGATATAGCTGAGATAGGCCAATATCGGTTAACCAATGTGACTGATTAGAGTTAATTGGCTACAATGGGTATAATCTGGTGTATTGTTATGCTCATCATTTTGACGTGTAAAAGCATCAGTCAGTGCCAGCTATAAATTAGAAACTGCATTTGTATTTGAGAATAAAGAACAAGTAGAGATTAAAAATTTGATGAGAGATTCATGGGAGCTGAACGAGATCTAAAATAGAACCGGCTGTCAAAACCACACCCTAGTAGCCATGCACCTAACATAACAGACAAACCATGATTACTTTGTTGAGAATTTTATGTATGTTTACTTAATGGGATGGTTTGGCTTTTGCAGGTCTTTCTCCAGAGACAGGAGGAGGGAGAGGTCCCTCTCCCGGGACAGGAACCACAAACCTTCAAGGTCCTTCTCCCGATCAAGGAGGTATGGATATCTTTTGGCTTACCTTGAGATGATATAAATCTTCTAACATATATTTGACCATTTAATGTGAGGCACAGTAATAGTAGTAGCTGAAACTAGTATAGTGCTTTGGGTTTTCCCAAGAGGACACTGGACTACTGATAATGCCATATGGCTTAACAGCATGCGGACCAAAGTCTTGAGTGTGGTGCTGCTCAGAATGGTACAGTAGCGGTTTATTCAGTAGTTCTTGCTAGCTTTAATAATTTGTTTTGTTTACTTCCTTGCAGCCGCTCCAGGTCCACTGACAGAAAATAGAGGAGCGTCTGTCAGGTGTAAAGGGAGCTGAAGATAAACAGCTGTACAGACGTTGCAGTTTCATATGATGGACTTCAACATGACCTGCATGGTCATTTTTGTGTTGGGTTTTTTAAACAATCATGCATTTTAGTGTCCTCCCCCCTTGTTAAGGTAATTTTCAAATACATTGAGTGGCTGTATACAGGTGTGATGCCTCACCCTAAGTCACGTCCATCTTGTTGGTCCTGAAGCAGTTGTGCCACCCAGCATTCCAGTTCACCAGTTAATCTCTTAAGAGCTTTGGTTTGTGTCAATGAATGTACTGTGTAGTTTGACTTAGTGTGAGTAGTTCCTCATTTTCATTGTGTAAACGCCAGCATTTTCTTTTTTCTTTTTTAAGGAAGGGTTGGGATAATTTGTAAGAAAGTCCCTGCCTTTGGATTGTCTGTAAAGCCAACCTGTTTTCAACATGCTACTTTCTTACTTCATACTGAAGGTTTCCATCTGTTAATGGTTGGTTGTGTGTAATGAAACGCACCCCTTCATTCAAAATGCAAAACTATGGCATTGACTGAAAAAAGGTGTAATGAACACAAGTCAAATTTTTGTCTATGAAGTTTTCCATTATTTTTCTTTTGTTTGATACTATGTGAAATCGTCTGAATTAAAAATACCGGTTGGTTTAAAAAAAACCTGCAGTGTTAATCTTTTTTTTTCTCCTCTCTTGCCATCCCAGATTAAAGGCCAACATAACCTTTTTTTCTCAGCAGCCTTATTGATATGAAATGGGAGAGTAAACATATTATCAATCATGTTAATTAAGGTTGAGTTCATTCAGGTCAAACAGTCTGGTTGCTGCTGTTGTGTTCACTGGAAAGGCTCTGCTACACTAAATGGAACATAACCCTAAGTAGTATCATTGGTTATACCTGTGTTTACTATACTATTTCATATCAAAACGGTCTATACTGTATTAATCTGATAAATGTGTCTTTCCACAAGAGGGCAGTCCTGCAGCATTAAAGTTCATGGTCCAAGTCAGTGTTTGTGGCTGAGTCCCTTTCACAAATGTTATTAAACCAATCAATAGAAGATAAATTGGTGGCTGTAGTTTTGCTGTAGTCTGCAGTTTTTACTGCTTTACTTTTTCTTTGTCAGTGTGTTTGTTGACATTCATGTAACTTTACTTCAGTGGAGTTCCTTTCTACCTGTTGGTGATTCGTGTCAATGTCACTTGGTGGTGCTATTGAGATTTTGTATACTGAGGGAATTTTTGTTTCAGGTTGTTTCCAGAGTGGAATTACTCCTTTCAGTTTTGTTTTTGTTTGGTTTTAGTTTAGTTTTCATTAGTTTCACTTTTAGTTTTTGTTATAATAATATGAGGTATTCAGTCCAGAATAGCTATTAAAATACAAACATTTAGAGGAGGCAAGTGTTTCAGTCATTGAGGCTCATCAGTCAAACATGCACTAATGCCTCCTCATGCTCACGTTGATACATTTTGACCAAACCGACAGAATGAAACTAAAGGTGTTCATGTATGTGTGTATATATATATATATATATATATATATATATACTTTTTTTTTTTTTTTTTGCTTTTTTTTTGTTGCTTTTTTTTAGTTTAGTTTATTTCAGTCTTTGATTTGACACAACACCTCATTGTGCAATAGAAATTACAACTCAACATAAATACAGCAGCTAGACAAGGTCCAAGGGAAAAAAAAAAGCAAATCAGAATAATCAAATAAATAAATAACTAAAGAAGGAGTTCAATAGACATTCAAGACCGAAAAGGTGTACCCTTTTACAAAACAGGTTATATTACACTATGCAATGTACTATTGTTTTAGTTATACCATAAAAACATTGGTTACAACTTGGTCACAATGCAGTTAGAGATGTCTTTAATTAAGGTTTGGTCTGAATTAAATGGTGAATCCTGTTAATACATGATAAAATGCCTGCTACATAAAGTAGCAGACTGACACCTTTAATGTGACACTTAAATTTCATATTTCAGATAGTTTGTGAATTTCTTTCATTGAAGGCTCCATAGGGGAGACCGGGGCAATGGTACAACTGTTCCTTTATCACATGTTATAAATGTAATCTGGCAAGATGTCTCAAGAGTTTTGACTAATTTTAGATACTTAAACAGTACAGGTGGAGTTGGAGTCAGTGGACTGATGAGGTTGGCTCTTAGTTATCCCATTTATTTCAATTATAATTTCAAACTATTTTCATTGTTGAATTTTGGAAGTCTGAGTGTGGGACAAAGGGACAACAGTAATAATGAAGCTTTAAGGATGTTCAAAAGTGAGAAAAAATGTAATGGACGCGTGATTTAAAAAAGTTTCAAGATGGTGTTATTGTTCATTTAAGTAAGAGAGAAGGAAATGTCCAAAATTATATGCATTTTATTTTTTACATTATGGCACTCTGCCAAGGGGGTCCATGAAAAGTTTTCACATTTATTCATTTAAATTATTATATGAAAAAAATACTCGTTTGCAAAAGGCTTCATTATAACCTCAATTTATTTTATTATTAGACCTTTAGCAATCATTACACAAACTACTATTTCCTTTTCACAAACAATCACATTTATATACAGACCTTATATGTATTTAATCATATTCAAGTCCTGGCTGAGGCCTATTATTGTTCTTTTTAGGCCTACATTATATTTTATACATATGTATTATTTATTGTATATTATTTAAAATGATATATATGCACAGATGAGTGAAACATTCTTTTGATGTGTGTGTGTATGGGGTAGCCTATTCTTTACTGACATGGTGCAAATATTTTAAATACACGTCTAATCTTTTAATACATTTCTGCTGTGTTGTAATGTCACATAACTACGTAAAAGTGTAAGAAAAAAAGGCTCCATCAAATGATTCATAAGGACATCTGCGTGGAGGTGCCCGGTATATTTTCTGTCTTGTAAGGGATTTGGCTGAGAGAAAAAAAAGAGAACCTCTGGTTGAAGAACCACATACATACTGTAAGGAAGTCAAGAAGTCAAGGAAAGAAAAATAACCTGGCAAGTTCATGGCCCTGTCAGACTGCAGAGCAAATTTCCCTCCTTTTCTGTCGTACATTGAGTGCGATATGAGGTCGTTATGTAATGCGACTGACTGGAGTTTAACCATTGATTTCTCTAACATAGATAAGTGATAAGCCATCCAAATAATGGTGTCCTTGTGCAGCTGATAAAGTCAGAGTGTGTGTGTGGTGTTCAGCATATTAAAAGTTCCTGAGGACTGTGGTGAGTCCTTAAGTAGTAAGAAATAGTGAGCCGGCATTCACCTCTAAAACATCATTAAGAGTTATACGTTGTAATTAAGGCTGTCTGGTAAAAACTAATAAGAGGTTTTATTGTTCGTTGTGGTCTTAAAAACGGTGCTTTTTCTAAATTTACTGCTCATCTGGTTCCCACAGCATGTAAAGCACCAGCTACTTCTCCCACTGTCCAATTGTTTTCCTCGGTCACACCCCGAGCAAGCCCACGGCTCCGTGTTCACGCAGACAGTCCACGTGAACCGGCATAACACACAGGCACAAGTTTCTCAAATCTGCGCGCGCTTTTCCACGAGTTACTCAAGCGCTCTGACATCATAGGAACGATGACTCATGGTATCCACGGAGACGGGTCTCACACTCAAGGAACCCGCGGGAATCCACTCAGAAAGCCGAGGTATTTTCCACCCACTGTTATGTAACTCACTGCCACTGCCTGTCGCCCACGGAGAGCAGAACATGACTAATGAGTGGTCTGAAGTTCAGCTTCTTGGAGCTAATTTTAGATGTGGTCAACTATCTAAGGTCTTCTTTTCTCATCAAATCAATCAGGGATAAGAAATGAAATAGTGAAACAATTAGTAGCTGAAACAATTAGTAGATCAATCAATGGCTCAACATATCCTGCTGTTTTTTTGTTTGTTTGTTTGTTTGTTTTTTCTTTAAATCGTTGTAAAGTGAATAAATTTGGGCTACGACAATTGGTCAGACAGAAATGACACTTAAAAGATGCCAGCATGGACCCCAGCAAACTAACTTTATTAATATTTAATACTCTAATGTTACATAACATATTTTCACAATTTTATGATATCTTATTGCCTAATTATTTAATATTCCACAGGGACTCCCAGAGTTACTGCAGAGGGCCTTCCAAATTATTGTTCAATAATTTTGAAAGGATTTTTTAATTTTTCAAAAATGAAAATACCAACATCTGAAAATACAGATTAACATGAATCCTGCATACTTGTAAAGATTTATTAGCCTATCTGTAGAAAATAATAATAATAATAATGTACACAAAAGTGTTAAGACTATCCATAAATCATTGTGTAATCATGTGAGTTAGCTAAACCAGAGGTTTTCTTTTTAACTTTTTGTGGCCAAGGCACACCAAGTGGCAACAAATCTCAACATACAGCTGTATTAATATGTGTGCAAATTAGCCTCTAACACATGTTATCACTCTTATCACTCTGTAAACATTTATTTCTATTTAGGGTATAGCCATAATGGCAAACGAGTTCGCTATTCTAAAACATATTGGCCAGTTACTGTATTATTATTGCAAGTGTACAGACACTATTGTGAGCCACAATGGAGCAGCTATGGGTAAGTGCAAATGAGAGAAGACACACACAATGCAAAGTAAAGTGGTAAATATTCTGAATATGGTGTACACTTCAATGGATATAGATTTTTTTAGGCTGACTTTTTTTTAAATGGCTAAGATGTGTTTGTTGCTGACCCTGTCCACAGCCGTCCATGGCTCAACTTCATACACTTGGACTCTTCTCTACTTCTCCAAACTGTATACTCATTATGGTTGATTATCTCATACAACCCCACTTCAAAAAATCAGAACTATCCCTTTAAGAAAGTCAATATCAGTTTAAGTGTACGCTATATTTAAAATATTTTCACCAATTTACCTTTTTGCCAGACAGACTTTTCTGATGGGAAATTGCTATTATATAAGCCAAGTATTGGTCTCTCCAGACCAACCAAACTCCATTAGTGAAATCCCTAATTTTACCTTGCAGAAAACAAGAGTTGCTGGTCTATTACTGCCTCAATCTGTTAGTGTATTTGTATTATTGTGTGACTTCTGTGGTATAAAAGGATACTTTGGATTCACCAAAGTCACACAATAACACTAACTAACTAACAAGTCAAGGCAGCGCTGGACCAAAAACTCCCATTTTCAGCAAGGTAAAATGACTGACTTTGCGTATGGAGTTTGGTTGGTTTGGAGAGGGCACTGATTGGCTTTTATAACAGAGGTTTCCCGGCCGAAAGGCTGCCTGGCAGCAAAAGTAGAGTGGTGAAAATATACTAAATATAGCATACATTTAAAAATATATTGAGTTTTTTTTAATTGGACCGTTTTTAAGTTGCTAAAATGCCTTTTGTTACTGAGCCTGTTCACAGCAGTTCATTACTTTGCTTCCATGCTGGTGCTCCTCTCGGCATCTCCAAACTGGGGGCATGCTGAATGCAATATACTCCACGTAATACACTGATTATTGGTAAGTACCTCATACAACCCCACATCAAATAATCAGAACACAGATTCATACTGTAGGTTACATGATTATATAAATCAGGTATCCCTGCCTGACCCTTGAATGTAAAAAGTCAAGTGTTGAGGTTATTCACAGTAAATGTTATATAAGTAGCAGGTAATAAAGTTGCAAAGTGTCACTCATTAACTAGTTAACTAAGTGGCAATGTATAGTTTCTGTGTGCTTCATTTGGCGCCATCTATGACCTCAAACTGTTCACAGTGGATGCAGAACAAAGATGTGAATATGATGAAGCACATAATGAAATAGATAATTTGATGGGGCTCGCAGTCCCGCTGCACTGTGCAGCTGCCTGAGAGATAATAAAGTGTCTACTCAGCTGTACAAATGTGGAGCCTTTTTCTGCAGTCACACAGCAGCTGCTGCATAACAAACAACACACATTCATTGTGTCTTCCTATTTGTTAAAACTTCATTAACTTCACTACATATCACCTCTGAATATAGCTCTACTGTAGATTCATGAATGGCTTCCAAGTCTGAGTGTGTTTCTCGTTTCCCGTCAATCTCAACAAAGACCTCACTGTGTCGTCAGATCAGTTGGGCCTTTATATGCTGCATCCTACAGTTACAGTTAGGCCTGTTGTTGAAGTGCTGCCTGGGAACTAGACTAAACGGCAGCAGTGTGGTGTGACTGGGAAGTGTGAAGAGTTGTCTCTTGGCTGACCCGTTGCCGAGATAAACAAACCTGGCTTCAACAACAAGAACACTGGGTGGAAAAGACATCAGAGTACAGTATGTTACAGAGTTGTAACAGAGACATGAGACTGGGCCACAAGCCCAGAGAGTTGGATTGTATTGTCCTTAGTAGGAGGTAACTGATAAATTGTTCTTAAATATTTAAATCAAAAGGCCCAAATCTGACATATTTTCATCATTCCTAATAAGATTTTAATTATCTTTTTTGCAAGTTAATTAGCTGAGCAGCTTATTACTAAAGTCGTACCAACAGTTTCAAAAGCTGTCAAAGCACGATACCAAACAGAAGGGGCCTAATCAAAATAACACTGTAGGACACAAGAAACATCAGCCTCTAGCACAGAATATAATATTCCGCATTAAACTACCTGTTAGTAGAAGATATAAGAACCTCACCTCAAAACAGCTGCAACATTAAACTGCTGATTATACATTAATGCATCAGAGATAATAATACAGAACCTTTTTACATATGTTACAATAAAACCGACCTACATACTTTAAGGATGCTTCACTGCTCATACTTTTGTACTTAAGTAATATTTTGACTATTGCATGCAGTGGTGGTGGCAGAAGTACACAGATCATTTCCATGCATAAAAGTAAAAAAAACCTCAATGCCAAGTAAAAGTCTTTACTTAAGTAGAAGTATCCCAAGCAAAATATACTCAAAGATTGTGTTACAGTACATATATTTTATTACTGTATTATTTTTAAGACTAAAACATATAAGCAAAATTTTTAGCATTGCAGCTGGTCGAGATGGAGCTAATTTACCGAGTTTAGTCAGTAGTCTGATCTGGAGTGGTGGAACAAGCAGTCAGATCTTTTGCTCTAGTGAAATTCATAAAATCTGGCATTTCTACCGTAGCCCAGAACAGACCAACCAAACACTGGCTCTAATTATGACCTTTCATGTTTTTCACCAGTTTGGCAGCCACCATAGGTTCTCCTACACATTTGAAAGGGGAGAGTGAGACGATGTGTTTGCAGTTGGCAAGCTCACCACTAGATGCCACTGAATCATGCACACTGTTCCTAAATAATACTAATTAAGTATTAGCATTAAAATAAATCATATTAAGTATATTATTGGACTATGTGTTTTAAAAATAAATTTAAAAGAGGAAACAGAGTTCACCTGCTTGGTGTCCTCCAGCGGGTTGCTCCAGAGTTGAGGGGCCTGGAGGATTTCAGGCTGCATTCAAGCTCAGAAGGAGTTAGTAAATAGATATAATCAAGGGCCAATCTCAAACATGCTTTTTAAAACCAATTCTGAAGCGTACAGGTAACAGGTATAGAGATGCTAACGTAGGTGCTGGATTTTGTGAGTCGAGGTTGTGTTGGATGAGACCGGACTACAGCAAGTTACAAAAAATGTCATTTTAATATTTCAAATTTTGAATAAAAACATTTTTCCATCATTTTTCAACATTTTTCCAAGATTTCCATGATTACATGATGGAAGAGGTTCCAGCTGTTTAATGCTGTGTGAGCTCTGTCAAATATTACCAGAGCATTTACAACTACGATGCAGCTGCAATTGTTTCATGCATTAAAATGTTTAATTTCTATCAGTCATTGCACCAAGTCAGTTAATTTGGAAAATAAAAAAAATTCAGGGGCCTTTTAAAGTTTATTCCCTTTATCTAATATACATTATTAAAGTTTGTTTATTAACTTTGCCCCTGTCATTTGGCAAAAGTAGCCCGCGGGCAAAGAAAGTTTTAACATCCCGTATCTGCCTCAGCTCTCCAGTACATCCGGGATATCTGCACGGTCGGCTCCTCTCCTCTGACATGCGCAGTGAGAGTCAGTGAGAGCTGTCTGTGCTCTCAGGGTTGTCCTGAGCTGGAATTTCCTCCCGACTACGACCAGAGCCAAAACTTCACGTGTCCTCATGTGTTTACCGGGCGAAATCCACGTGTGAGACTGCAGACCCCGCCTCGGCACGAGAGAGGAGGCTCCCCGCCCACCGGAGTTGATAAAAATTTAGCCCAGCTCCAGTCTGTGAGAACACTTGGAGAAATTATCAAGGAGTCGTCTGTCTCTTATATTTGAATTAGATTTATTCGAGGGGCTGTGTCTATAACAACAGCTTCGGGCATTTTTTTAATTGTGAAAAACAACAAGGAAAACAAGGAAGCAGAAAGACAGCAGTTTCATTCAACAAGTTTGAATTAAGAAGATTTTTTCGACTGAACTGGTCTGCAGTCTACTGATAATGTGAGTAAAATGACTGAACTAATGCTTGACATGTTTTATTTTCTTTTGTAAGCTTTTTATGAGGTCAGTTTTGAGTTTTCATAGTTTGAAGGCAACTCTAAACACAACTGTCAAAGTTATATGTGTATTTAGCTTCTTATAGTTATAGTCTACTTTTATGTCTATATATGGTTTATTTTCGTATTATCAGTCTTACAAATCATAGCTAAGAACTTAACTCGTATGACCTCAAATTGTATGGGTTTATATTTACATTTTACTTCAGGTTTCAGTTTAATCCTTTGATATAAACTCTTAAACACTGATTCAATCTTATCGTCAGAGGGTTATTTTTAAGTCTAAGTGTGTATGAGTGTGTACGGTATCATACTGGTGAGGGAGGTCTGGTCTCCAGTGACAGCCCAGTTTGACTGGTAGACACGAGCTCCAGTCTCACGTGGAGCCGTGTAGTAAACTGGGCAGGCTCTCAGTCTCCTCCGCCCGGCCTCCAGCTGCAGCCGGTGTCTCCTCCGCGCTCCTCTCCCGCCACAGCCTTGAATCACTCCTCCCGGCTCCGCCTCCTCCCTCCATCCCTCCTGCCCTCTGACGTCCCATCCCGTGAGGTGGAGGCAGGAAGGGAGGGGGGGGGTTTGAGGGGTACACAGATTTTTCTCACAGTGGTGCTCCCCAAATTTTTCTACCCTATTTGACCTATAATAGATGAGATTTTTTTTTTTGGGGGGGGGGGAATTTTTGATCAGATTTTTCTGAATGAAGACACCCCACCTGACCTTAGGACAGACAGGTTCACAGTTATGTAACAGCGGGTGGGGATGGGTCAATGAAAAGTACCTGTAATTAAAACAGGCTAGAAGAAGACTTAGGTCTGCTTCTTTTAAATACTACTTTTATTATTTTAGACAGCACATTGACAATGTCATTACAACTTAAAGTACTTAAAAATGCCAAGAACATGGTAATTACAATTTGCCATGTGCTTTATGATCCTCAGACCTACTTTATTAAACTCAGGGTTTTCTGCAAGTCCTTGAAAAGTCTTAAAATGTCTTAAATAGGGTTTTGACTCTTTTACAAGTAAAAGCATCAAAGTATATGAAGTAATATATAGACATATTCATAGACTCAAAAACAACATGTATTGCTAACACTGCAGCAACTACAAAACAAAAGTTAACCTCAGTTACTTCTCATCAGTTTCTCTCTGTGACCATTTCTAGTAATTGAAAGTATAATGGGTGAATTGAAAGTATAGTGGGTTTTTTAGTGATTTCTGGAAGTCCCCACAGAGCCCCAGGGGATGCTTCACCCTGTCTCGGGAGGGTCCCTAACTTTGATTTCTGACTGTAAAAATGTGTTAAACATTTAAAATCTGCACAGTTTCTCTCATGTGATTGAAAGCTGAATTGTTTTTTACATAATTCTGAAATCTAAAAGTTATCAGTTCCAATCAATGCCACAAATCCTCAGCACATATAGTCTTATAAAATGTGTTTTTCTAAACAGTACTCTTTTTTTTTTTTTGTTCTCAAAGCTGTCACTCAAGATGTACACAGCTGAATTAAAACTTTCAGTTAAATAAAGCTGTAGTAGTTTGTGGGTGTGATCTGGGGAAAATGCAGGTGTGTGTTTTGATGAATCAGGAATTTGTTTTTGTTTTTAAAAGCAAAGGAAGAATAAAAAAGCCTTTATTGTAGTAGTTAAATAATTTAAAATGCCAACACGTCAGGACTGTGAGAGTGTACATTTCCTCGTTCTGTCTCTTCGAGTGTAAAGAAACTGTGACCGTGTGAAGCTGAACATGAATGAACTGCAGTTCCTGGAAAAATGCCACACATGACCTCAGACTGGTCTGCTCAGCTCTGCAGTTCGTGGTGTAGTCAGGTGATGCAACAGGACATGTTGTAACAAACTTCTGTACCCATATTTATGTACGTTTATTATTAAACAACTTGGCAGGGATCATTTTTGAAGAACACATTTGTGATAAAGCTTTGTTTAAGTGTAAGACAGCCATTACATCAGCTGTTAGTCCAAGTCAAAGTAGTCAAAGTGAAGTTAAGAGTGTCTGACTGGTGGCTCATAAACATCTTTTTGATCAAGAATAGCTTCTGTTTCTTAGATAAAATATGATCTATTTAATTAGTGACAATACACTTTATTAGTGTCTCTAATGTTAACATGTAATAATTACAATGACCTCTCCTCTCCTTAAATGCTTCAGCTGGGTAATGAGGGTGGGCTGGGGCGGGTTTCTCTTGATTGTCCCCTGAAATGTGAACCCTGCCCAGCCCTTCCTGACTTTGACTATGATGACTTGTAGTATTATTCTCCTGAGACACAGCTGAGTCCATCCTGTAGATTTACAGTAAAGCACCATGACCATATATAACCTTTATACTTGGACACTGCAGATGTCTAAATGTGTTTAAGCCCTGATTTAATATTAAGGCTCATAAATAAAACATCCGTGATCGTTTATTAATTGTTGCTCAGTGATGTTTATTAGTTGTTGTGTTGAGCTGACTGACTGTAGATGGTCTGACGCTGCCACCTAAAGGTGACTGTGTGTGCCTGCAGCGCTCACTGTGTCTGAGAACTTGCCCTCACATGTCTATGAGAGATTATGTCCAGGCATGTACCAGTGATTCAGAGAGGAGGGTACAGCTGAGTCACTGGCTGGTCAGCCGAGCTCTTATAAAGAGCTCTCCCAGTAACACCAGTTTGAGATGCTCTGTAGTCTGTGTTGAGGACTTTTAAACTGGTTACAGCAATGGTGAGCTTGATTTATACTTTGAAAATTTTAAAAATAACTTTGGTTTCAGGTTTTGTTGAATTTAAAATGAACTGGAATGGATTTCTTTTAAATTTTAAAACCAGATTGGTGTCGATTTTCAGCTTTTTTTGTTCATTTGGGAGAACTCAAAGCCTCTTGTATCTGTACCAAAATTATATCCAGTGAAGGGCTGCCACGATGATAGTTAGTAAATTAATTACCAACTATTTTGCTAATTAATGAACTGTTTCAGTAATGTTTGATTCATAAATTTTAATCAATTGCTGTTTCCAGCTTCTTAAATGTAAGAATTTGCTGCTCTTCTTTGTCATTTGTGACAGTAAATAAGAAAAGAAAAGAAGCTATTTAAAGATCACTTTGCACTCTGGGAAATTTTGATGTCAGTTTTTCACAACTTTTTGATATGTTAAAGCCTAAATGATTAATGATTTAACATAAAAAATAATCTGCAGATTAATCTATGGTGAAAATAATTGATATCTGCAGCCCTAATCCTTTCATCAGTAGACAGAAAATTGATTGACAGCTGATTGATAATCTGTTAACTGTTTTGTCTGATTAATCTATAATGAAGATTATTCTTTTGTTCAACAAACAACCTCAGACTCAAAGACTCTTGGCAAAGAAAATCGGCAAATCCTGATGTCAACCAACAAATGTTTGAATTGCAGTCCTACTAAGAATGACAGAGTCACCATCAGTGTCTCAGCTGATCATCTGTGATGTCCAGCAGCAGCTTTTCCATCTAACCTCTGGTATTTTCTGTTTTTCTTCAGTGTAAAATTATGGCTTCTCACAAGCGGATCCTGAGTGCCCTGGGGAACGGCCCTGCTCGACGAAACCTGTTCGGCCCGGTGGACCGGGACCAGCTGCAGGAGGAGTACCAGGCCGCCCTGAGGAAAGACCTGGAGGAGGCTTCGACTCGCTGGGGCTTCGACTTCATCTCGGACAAGCCTCTGGAGAGCAGTGACTTCCAGTGGGAGGGCATCTCGGGAGCCAAGGTGCCGCTGCTCTACAGGTCCTGTATGATGGGTCTGGGACAGGTTGAAGATCGGAGGGCGGCACATTCAGCACCCAAAGGAGCAAGGTTGGGGTCGCTTCAGACCGAGAAGGAGAACATCCCATGTTCGCCAAAGAGATGTGCACTAGACCTGGAGACCCTGGAGAAAACACCAGAGAAGAGGGAGAACACAGGGCTGAAGAGGAAACAGACAAACATTACAGGTACAGACTAACAGATAGTCTAAGTCTGAGTCACACCAACAAAGGTTCAATTTCAAACCTTATTAAAGGTTTAACTTTAAATTATGTTGGACCAGACTTTTAAAGCTTAAGATTAAGAAGAATTAAATTAAAACCTCAGTGTAGTTTTTACTCTAAACTTCAATTAAAAATGTGATCCAGTAATGACTTTAAACTTACACTTGAGGAGGTTGAACTTGGAAAATGGCTGCCTTTTTTAGATGGATTGAGATAAATAACGTCCTTGAGAAAAGTTAAGAGAGAAAGTCGAACTCTATTAAGATTTAGGTTTCTCTTCTTTTCTTCACCCCAGCTGATGACAAAAAGAACTTGTCAAAGGAGAATATCAAGCTTTTCTGCTGAGTCATCATGACTGGGCTAACTACAGTGCAACATTTTGTTAACTTTTTAGCTAGCTAGCAAACAATATATCGTTTTACTAAGGAGTGCAGAGCAGACAAATCATATTTATTTTTTAATTTTTTTATCTTCATATTGATTAAACTCTACTGTTATTAGTTCTTAATTGTGCCACAGAGCTCTACTTATTTTTAAATCTGGATGTGATCATTTTGAACCTAGTTTTTCCTGAACTCTGATTAGATTAAATAAATCTTTGTTGGTGCAACCCAGTCAAAGTATGACTGAGTAGGGTAGTAATGTCACATGGATTTACATGAGCTGAACTTCCTCTTCTTTATCCCAACAGATTTCTATCAGGCCAAAAGAAGAGTAGTCTGGATGCCGCGCAAATCTGGCGAGTGAGTTTCTGGTGCATTTTACTGCAAAGGTGCCAATATTCCAAAATAACCGCACAAACAAACCAACTATACTACACTCAGGAAGACAACAGCATATCCTCTGCTATCCTCAGACCCTGCTCAGCCTCTCATCAGGGGGCTCCTGTACCCAGTGACTCATCTGGCAACAGAAGGGACCTCAGCTTCACATCTTTACAATCAGGTTAATTAGGGTACTGTATTCACTCGGAGGGGGTTTGGTGTTTTTCCCAGTGGTAAGAAGGGGACATTTGAGCAGAGAAGATTAACAGTAATCTCTGGAATCAGTGGATTTATACTCATTTGGATCGTGGGGATGCCAAAGTGTTGACTGACATTTCCTACTGTACATTCCAACTGTGCTGAAAACTCTCCACCTCCTGCAGTACAGGGAGATTTACACATGGTATACACTTGAAACAGATGTCATTCTGGGTAAACTCAATCAGGAGTGGCTGTAACAAAGCTGCAGAATGATTGAAAATGGTAGAGAATGGATGAGGCTCCTTTGTTCAAATCCACTATTGTTTTTCTACAATGTTATTTCTTTATATGTATCATGAGGGCTAGGAGTTTTTTTTTACAAGACGTTTATTATTCTTATATATATCCAGATGTACAGTTGTGTTGTTTTTACCATCATGTACTCATAGGAACATACTTGAAGAGTATTCTGTACATGCTGTTGCTTTGCTTAGATTATTAATGACAGAAGTGCCATCATGTCTACTTTGTTTCCATCCATCTACTGTACGTCATTTGATTTTCTAAGATCTCCTTAAAAGTGCCCCTGCCCAGACTCTGACATGTGTACAGCACCAGATAATGTAGGTTAGGACTGTAGCACCATGTCTTTGAAATACTTAAAAACACGTTTATTTAGCTATATATCAGAGATTTATCGATAGAGTTTAATACAGCACTGTTAAGTAGCATAATCATAAAAAACATTGCAGTATTGCACAAACATCTGATAGTTGGTGTATTTGAAACGCTCAGTTTTTTTCTTAAGTGCCTTTATGGCATTTGTTTCGGTATTTGAAGCTCCATAAAGGACAATCAGAAGAAAGTGTTCTCATAAACAAATGTATTATTTACTAAGCTAAAGTGCTTTATTATTTTCTATTTGGATGCAAAGTGCAATTATAACGGACAATGTGTTATTATCTGCCTCAAAACAAAGAGTGTGTTTGTTCATGACACTTAGTTTTTATGTGTGTTGGCGAACCCTGCTGCTATGGGTAATCTGAATGGGTGTCAAACAAGGTCACTGTAATGCTAATCCTCGTGAACTGACAGCTTAGAAATGTCGCTGCCGCCACCGCCGCAAATACGAAGCTAAGCAAATAACAGCATTACCCCAAACAATGTATGCACTTCTGTTAATATAGATGCTTGTGCACAGATCCTATATATTGTGTTATGTTAAAAGCTACAAATGAAAAGATCTATCCTTTATTTATTGTGAGATACCTATTCCTTGTGTTAATTTAGTTTTTGTTTAATTACTATAAGAGTTCCAAATCCCAATAAAAAATGTTCAAATGAAATTTCTTGTGAATGTTTTGCTTTATTGTGGAAGTGTGTGTGTGTGTGTGTGATAAAGACAGACTATCAACAACCAATGAATAGAAATGTGAAATAGCCGGGGGGAGTCATTTCTGCTGCTCACTTAAAAAAACATCAGTCATTTCACAGTTAGGAAGAAAACATGAGCCATTATGTCCAAATGCAATTGTTGGACAAAATGTGAAAGTACATTTTTATATTCATTTATTTTTATTTACTAAGTAAAAGTACATCAAAATGTACTTGAAAGTAAAAGTACTCATAATGGAGATTGAATAGTGCCCCTGTCAGTGTTGTGTTTAATTGTTGCTGGTCAAGGTTGAGCTGAATTTTTTTACTATTTTCTATTCTAATTAAATCTTTAAAAGGCGTCACCTTTTAAAGTTCATTCTTGTTTTTTTATGTTAAATATTATTCTGAAAAGTAGCTTGTTATTATAGCTCTAAAAAGTACAATTCTGCTTGAATTATAGTGGAGTAGAACTGTAAGGTCGTATTTATTGGAGGCTGTCAAGTTATATACAGGTACCTCAAAACCAAACAGTTGTACTGGAGCAAATTTACTTACGTATAGTTAGGTGTAGTTAAGTTACACCACTGGCAGCTAAAAAATATATGGGTCATATGCATGCTGTAAATCCTTGAAACACATGAATTTTAAGTAGTTTTTTCAGTGTTTGAAAAGTGTTCGGATTTTGGATGAAGTGCTTGAAATTATAATTAGATTAACTTCATAATAAATCTCAACCTGACTTAAGAGTTTGCTTTTTAGATAAAGAAATAAAATAAGTCAGATGTTGGCTCAGCCAGGTTAAGTCTACTTACAGACAGATGACACACTTTGCATCATGGAACTTTGCTGTCTTCTTTTAATTTGTCACCCTTTTACCATTATTTTAGATTGTGAGGGATACTGGGGGTAACAGGAGTGTTTCTGGTGCCCTCTACAGTGCTCTTTGAAGATTCACCCTCATCAGTGGGTGATTGGGTGGATGGTTAAATTAAAAGCCATATGTGCTAATATATTAGAAAAACACATCATTACATTGGTGTATTTAAGGAGTACTGGTTCTATTTATTTAATTCCTAAACATCCCTTTTAGCAGTGGTGGAATATAACCAAGTATATTCACTCAAGTACACTGCCTAAGTACAGTTGTTATGATACTTGCACTCAACTTCAGTGATTCCATTTCATCCTACTTTATACTTCAGAAAAACTTGTGCATTTTATTTCTCTACATTTATTTGATGTCTGCATGGATGTTGCTAAATACAACCAAACATACAAAACTTATCACCAGCTTGTTAAATATGACAAATTCTTGTAGACTGAACTCTCTAACAACACATAAATGTATTTCTAAATAGCTCCAGCAACTACAAACGTACTAATTCAATAAGTTTACTGAAGACATGTATCCACCACGGGAACTTTCCCTTGGGACTACGAATCTTCAGAGGAGCTCAGTGAGTTTTCACCTCAGGTACCAGGGGGTTATATTAAGTTCCATGTACGTTCTTTTAACTCCAGAAAGGTTCCTGCTTGGTGGTAGTACTTTCCAAAAGTAGTACTTTCCTTGAGAAGTAGCTCCTGGGACTAAATACTTTCAATACAGCCTGTAATTTCTATAAATATAATGACCTAGCAACTGACCCTTCCTAAGTCCCGCTCCCTTCTGCTAACAGAGTAAACTTAGTGGCCAAAACCTTCATTAACTTTCCTCTTTCCAGAAAAAGCTACGTATAGTCACATCTTAAGTCAGCTAATGTCAGCAAATCACTAGCTAGCTAACTAGCTAGCTCAGAATTGACCCCTCTTAAGTCCTGCCTTGTTTTTTGCTATGTGCTCAGTTGAGAAAGCTTGGAACCTGGTGGAACTTCTGTTACCTTTGTCCTTTCCTGCCTCCTGTACTTAGATATGCTATGTGCTAGGCTCGTCTATGTTGAAAAGAAAACCACATTTTTGAAGATGGTTAAAAGATCTTCCTGGGAGACCTGTAAAAGTGACATATAGCTAGCTAGCTAATTCACATCAATCAGTGGCTAGCTAGTTACATGTGATAGATGATATTAGCAAATGCTAGCTAACTATCTAGCTAATCTGCATCAATCCTTAGCTAGCTATTTGACCGAGGTTCCGCCGTTTACCAGGCTTCCTCAGTTGTTATTGGAACACAGACTGAAAGGGGGCAGGATGGAGGAGGGATACGTACGTATACATATATATATATATATACATATATATCGGGATAATATCTTTTACAGGTTCCCCAACAATGTCCGTCAACTATTATCAAAATTTCGTTTTCTTTTTATTTTCAATATAGAAAACACTGGCACATAGTATATATAAGTACAGGAAATGGGAAAGTTGATTTAGGTACCAAGTTTGTTCCACTGTTCTTGTAGCACAGAGCAAAAAGGAGTAGGACTTAAGAAGGAAAGGTCAATAGGGCGCTATGTCTCTTCTTAAACCAGACTTGGTTTTGATACTTGGAGTAGATTTTGCTGATAATAGTTGTGTAATAATTTTACTTGGAAGAGTTATTTTTATACTGTTGTTTTCCTGCTCTTACCTAAGATCTGAATGCTTCTTCGACTTGAGTGCCTGAAATTTGCTTTCTTTTATACCACCTCCTAGTTGAAGGCTTGTTTCCCTCTCTGACATTTGTTTCAGGTATGATGACAGCTATGTTTTGTGGGTATCCCTGAACACACTGACGCACACATGCACAAAGATCTGAAGTTGGGTGAATACAACTTCAAGCAGCTGTAAGTATCACAGACAGCACTCTTTGTCTCCCTTTGTGAAGAAGAAGAAGGTACATTCAGAGAGTGAGTCACAGCTCAGACAGACACTGTGTACTTTGGCACCACATCACTGCAGCCCCACATCAGCGCTCGCTGGGTGCATGTGTTTGTATTGGGGATAAAAGGCCTGGAGCGAGGCCCTGCCACAGGCCCTGCTGTGTGCCCCCCCCCCCCCCCCCCCCCCCCTTCCCCTTTT
>JAJHUR010072344.1:0-68678 GCA_027495735.1 Lutjanus campechanus | reverse complement strand
TGTGCCCCCCCCCCCCCCACATCTCTCCCTCCCTCTCCTCTGGCCTCAGCAGCACAGAGGCACCTGCACGCCTGCGCTAAGCTCTCCCCTCCCCCCGCCCATTTCCCTCCATCATCTGTCCCTTAGCTCCACACATCCATTATAGGGCAGGACAGCCAGCGTTTGCATGTAGCCTGAATCAGAGAGGGAGCAGGAGAGGTAGGAGAGGGAAACAGAGGGAGGCGGAGGGAGCATATGACACAAAGAGGAGGGAGAGAGGGAGATCAGAGAGGGAGAGGAGGAGTGGGAGGCTGCAGATATCGATGGCATTAACAATGGAGCATTAGGATCCAGAGAGGGGATAGTCAGCCACACAACAGGCTGAGGGTACACATATTTGAGGAGGGGGGCTCCTCCTCGGTTAGCACAGGGGGAGGAGGAGGAGGGAGGAGGAGGAGGAGGAGGAGGATGGGCCTCGAACGCAGACTTGCAATGGCACTGCAAAAATTGGATTAAAGCAGTATGGTAACGTTTCTGATTTAATTTATCGCTGTGCAGCTTGTGTCTCATCCTCATGTTGTTGTTGACATCCATCTCATGTCCCAGTGTGCGTCTCCTCCTGCCGAGTGAGGAGCAAGGCATTACCTACCCCCCTACCCCCTTCCCCGTCCTCCTCTTCTTGTTTTTTTATGCCATAGACATCTGTCATCTCCATCCTCATCATCACTGCCCTGCTTCTCTTCACCCGACCTCCACCAGCCAGCCTTGATTCATCATCACCGGTCCGGACCGTCACCCCGTACCGTTAGACCTGAGCATCTGTTGTTTTTTTGTTGTCTGTTTTTCACCCATATGCAAGGCTGCTGGACGCTGCATCGCCTCCTCATCGCTTAGCTGCTCCTGCATCTCACTTTCTCTGACAAGATCAGGAAATGATTAACCACCAGGGACTGCAGTCATCTGTTTTTGCTCTCCATTACAATCTGATTGTAACCTACTTTGTGTTTAAGTGTAGCACAGTTATTTAGGCTATATATAATTATAGCACAGTGCAGCTTGTGCTCATTTCTCACTGCCACGCAAATAAAATGTATATTATAAATCCTTATTGCACCGTCCCGTCTGGAGAAATTAGAGCAGCAGCGGCGCTATGAGATGTTTGGTGTCATGTGTCTGCCTGAGCTCATGTTTGCAGGGTCTGATTACACTGGCAGAGGGTCATTAACAATCCCTCCATCTGCCACGCTGATGCTACACATATACGTAGATATAATACTGACCAGGGGATCCCCTCATGTATCAGTGAGGTGTCAGCACAGGGCTAAAGAGATTACAACCTCGAGCTAAAAAAAAAAGGCAAACAAACATTTAGGCCAATGATGTAAACACGCAGAATGATCCAGAACACATGTGAGAACACTGTATTATTGAGCTTTTTATTAGACCACCACTAGTGGTGGAGAGTGACTCAGTACATTTACTCAAGTACTGTACTTATGTACAATTTTTACATTGTAGCACATTGTACAAGTGTTTTCGATTCATGCTACTTTATACTTCTTCTATTTCAGAGGTAAATACCAGTGATGCAGCAATTCGAATACTTTATTCAGGAAAACACAAATAATGTGATGGAAACAGATGTTTTCTTCAACTTGAAGTTGCTTGTTATCATTTGGAAAAAGTATTTGGCATAGTTTTTAAAAAAAAAAGTTGCATTTACCTTAATCAATCTCTGATTTAATGCACGAAGACCATTCCCTTCAACCGAAAGATATTTTTTATATACTTATACAAACATAGTCTTTTGATTCATAAAACATTTTTCAGTTTCTGATTTTTCAATATCCCCTTGTTAAAGGGGTGGTGGTGGGGTTCAGAGAGTTCATAAAACGTAGTTTAACTAAAAATAAAAAGAGAGAGATGAAAAGTATGCTATAAGGATGTGGAAACATTTAATTATTTATCACTCTGATGCTTTATAGCACGTGTCAGACTTCAGGCATGTGGCACCGCATTTTATGTGGCCTGCAAGAGCTTGCAAAGATGTGCTAGACATGTCCTAGAATGCATCCCGATTTTATTCTCCATTAAATGTCAGTATACGCTAGAGAAAGTCTCAATATCATATAATCATTTCCAGCAGCAGTACGCTCGCAAATTGCTGTCATTTAATTTTTAAACAAACGTACATTTTGGATTAGAAAACTCAGGCTAAACAAACAGCAACTTGTATTGTTATTCTGACTTTATTACTTATACTTCTTATATATTTATATATAGGTAAGAATTTTTAAGACATTATTAAACTAAAATAATTTAATGCAGAGGCAATTATGATGTAACATATCAAGTAAATATATTTGTATAGTACTACTTTTACATCAGGCCCTTTGAGGGCAACCATAATGCTGATGTGGCGCAGGATGAAATTGAGTTTGACCTTCCTGCTTAATCAGAACAACAATTGCATTGCCAATGAATATAAGATTAGAAAATAAAATATTTGCCTGATTTAATTTGACTCATAAACCAAGCCCACCTCCGGTCTTCTATCAGAATACAGACATAGAGACAGTTTATCTGCATCTATCTAATAATGACGTGTCTGTGCACCACTAAAAATACTTTTTACTCATTTAAATTTTAAGGTTACTAGTTACTTTTTACATTAAAAAAACATATGCCATGCTTATAATATATGATGCGGTACTATAGTACTAATATACTCCATACAAAGTATCTAAACTTGGCTCCACATTGACAAACTACAATATTAAAAATTATCTTACATGTATTTGTTAGTGAAAAAATAGAATAATCATATTACACTGTGAAACTAGCCATTGTGCCTAATGAGTACTATTTGATACTTGAAGTACATTTTGTTGATAATACTTTTCTACTTTTACTCAAGTGAAAGATCTCAGCACCACTGAATATCACCTATATTTCATCTTCATCATCATTAGTGTCACTTGCTACAGTTTTCAGTGTGTCATGCAATGTGAATGTCTTATTTATGAGAAAGGTGTTTTGAAGGGACAGTTCACCCCCCAAATCAAAAATACATATTTTTTCCTCTTGCCTGTAGCACTGATTTATACTGTTTTGGTGTGAGTTGCTGTGTTTTGGGGATACTGGTTGGAGAGATGTCTGCCTTCTCTCCAATATAATGGAACAAGCTGGTCCTCGGCTTGTGGTGCTCAAAGCACCAAAAGAATACATTTGAAAATCTCTCTCCAGAAATCATGACCTGGTTACTCCAGAAATCCCACAGACCTTTTTGTGAACAGTTTCAGGGAACTAGGAACTATTTTATTTCTTTGGTATAAAGGAAGTAGTTCTTACATGAAACTGCTCACAACAAGATCTGTGTGTTTTGGTGTTTTGAGAACCACAAGCTGAATGCCATCCAGTTCTGTTACGTTTATGAGAGAGAGCAGACATCTCTATGGCCAATATCTCCAAAACTCTGCAACTCACACCAAAACAATCTGGATGGATAAATAGGATAAGGGTATATTTTTGATTTTTGGGTGAACTGTCCCTTTAAACTTGTCTGTAGCGAAGCTGAGTTTCTGAGGCTGTGCAGGGCAGGAAGCAGTGTAATTATGTATCATCTAATTAATGCATGATGGCCTTTCTGTGTACTCTCTGATGCCTCCACCAAATCAATTAGGGGCATTACCACCAAGGGAGGAAAGTAACTAACTGCAAGTTTATTTATATGCACCCACAGTTTCAGAATAATTTCCAAGAAGTTTATGACAAGTAACTCTGTAATTTGGGAATAATTACAGAGAAAATGGGATAACGTTCTGAGAATATCATTTGAGTCAGTTTTGTGTCTAAGTTTATCAGCATTTGTTCATTTCCAAATGAATCTCCTTGAATTATGACTAAATTAAATATTAGTTCATTGAATCAGAATTGGTTTTATTGCCAATAAGGTTTTCATATATAGTTTGCTTTGGAATGATGGTGCATAACAACAAGCATAATACAGAAAATATAAATGAAAATTAGGTTAAAAATTAAGTACTGCAAGTCAAAACATAACAGTATATAGAAAACTGACAATAACATATCAAAAACATAGTAAAACATTACAAACAATATGTCCAATGTGACTGTTATTGAAGGAGCTGTACAGGTTTGTGCAGGAATGTGCAAAATATTATATGCAAGATAGAGTCAGGTGTTTGGACTTCATGTTAATGTAATGTGTCGATGTTGAATAGTGGGGTGAGACTCTGTGTCAGTGGGGGTCCCGGGCCATGCTCCATTATTATGAGAGAGAATAATAATATATGCTGAATTTTAAGTTTGTCTATAGACAAACGTCACATTTTTGCATGTTCAGCTGACCTGCTGTGCCTGACTAAAGACCCTTGACTGAAACAGATTCATTAAAAGTCTATCAATTGAACACAGTATAGAGTATTTTCCCAGTAATTAATTATTTACAGGAGACCTTTAGGAAATGTTTCCTCTACTTAAGTAGAGTCGTGTCAATGTACAGCCATGTTTCCACCACAGGAACTTTCCCTAGAAAGTAGAAACCTTTTAAGGAACTCAGTGTGTTTCCACTGCAGTTCCACTGTTCCTGCTTTCCAAAATTGCAGGAACATTGGGGGCGGGGTTTACAGAGCTGAACATTTCTGATTGGTCAAATACTTGCAGCATTTTGTTTCAGCTACCATTTTTACAAATCTGCAGCCACAAAACAGTTTGTTGTTTGTTCTTTGTGCTTCAACACATCAACACAGAGTTACAGAAAAAATCATACGAAGTCCAGGCCTTATGAAGCATTTATGCTGAGAATGAAATTTAGCAGGAATTGTCTATCGCTTTATACGTCATTGCTGTTATATAGTGGTGTGCAAAAATTACCTGTAAAATAGCTGTCGCTTTTTAATCCGTCAGCAAACGTTTGCCTAATCTTTGCTGGTCTATAGACCGCGATAGAAACACTGACAACAACGGGCTGAAGGAACCTTTTAGTTCCTTGAAAGGTAGTTCCTGAGGCCAAAAGTTCCAGGTACTCTGGGTGGAAACAAGGCTGTACTTCATCTTTAGGAGTTGTCATCCTCTCTCCACACCTGATCACCTCCCCCTGCCGTCTCCTCCCCTCAGCTGGACAAGAGCGAGGTGGCAACCCTAGGCCTACCCTCCACCACCAGCCATGGAGGCTCTGACAGTAACATCAGCACGGACGGAGCAGCAGCAGCGTCGGGGGTCATGGCCGGGGGTGCAGAGTGTTCAGGGGCCGGCGAGCCGCAGAGGACGCGTGCAGCTCTGGAGCACCTTCAGCAAAAGATCCTGAAAGTCACCGAGCAGATTCGCGTGGAGCAGGAGGCCCGTGACGACAATGTTGCAGAATACTTGAAGTTGGCCCACAACGCAGACAAACAGCAAGCATCCAGGATCAAGCAGGTGTTTGAGAAGAAGAACCAGAAGTCAGCACAGACCATCGCACACTTGCACAAGAAACTAGAGCACTATCACAAGAAGCTAAAGGAGATAGAACAGGTAGGTGAGCATGAAGAGCAGTTACACTCGACAAAAATATAACACTTTTGTTTTTGCGCCCATGTATCATTATCTTAAGTTAAAGATCTAAGCCTCTTTCTATTGATACAAAAGGTTTTATAAAATCCATGTTAGTGAGCACTTCTTATTCCACCTCCTCTAAAGTTTTATCTTGACAAAAGATATTTATTAGGCACTGAATTATTTCACACAAGTCTACACAGATCCTTTTATATCCTAGGAGGGCAAAGTCATGGCCTGCCTTTCTCTGCCTCTGATTGGCTGGTACTTGTTGCCTTCATTGGATTGGTTAAGGCAATGACTGTCTGGTTAGAGTTAGGGTAAGAATATCAGGGTGTCGGGGCTACAGATACCTTTTTTTTCCCAGGATGGCATAGTCATTACCTACCCTGTACTGCCTCGAGTTGGCTGACCCTGCTATTCTTAGCCTAACCCTAACCAATCACTCCTCATGCCTAAATCTAACCAACCCAACCAATGAAGGCAATGAGTACTAGCCAATCACGAGCTTATATTCCCAGGATAAAAATTTTGTATCGGTATTTGCATTGGCTAGTAATGGTTTCATTGGTTGGGTTGGTTAGGTTTAGACATGACATCAGTTAGGGTTAGGGTAAGAAAATCAAGGTATCAGGGCTACAGATTCTAAACTTTTTTCCCAGCAGGGCAAAGTCATGACCTGACCTGCTCTGCCTCTGATTGGCCTACCCTGATATTTTTACCCTAACCTTAACCACTCCTCATCCTCATCCACTCCAGCCTAACCAACCCAACCAACGAAGGCAACACATTTTAGCCAATCAGAGGCAGAGTAGGGTGGGTCATGACTTTGCCCTCTTGGGAAAAAAATTTGCTATTTGTATCTGCATTGGCTGATAATCATTGCCTTTGTTTGTTGGGTTGGTTGGGTTTAGGTATTGAGTGTTTGTTTAGGGTTAGGATAAGAATATCAGGATATCTGGGCAACAGATACCTTTTTTATCCCAGGAGGGCAAAGTTATGACCCACCCACCTCTTCAGGCAGAGTAGGGCAGGCCATAACTTTGCCCTTTAGGGAAAAAAAGGGTATCCGTAGCCCTGCACATTTTATAGGTGCTGGAGGGAGAAGTGCTCACTTAAATGGATTTTAATAAATATGTGAACAAAATCTGAGAGCAATAAACCTTTTGTTTATGCAGAAAAAGTCTTTCATTTCAACTCATTAAAAATGGGAGCAAAAAACAAAAGTGTTGCATTTGTATTTTTGTTGAGTGTTGTTGTATATGAGCATGTGGCATCTTTGTATGGAGCTGTTTTTGTGCTGTGACTGTCTTGAATAATTGTCTTATGACTGAGGACAGTTGTGTCCAAATATAGACTGATGATTCTCACTGCTAACACTTATTTAAACCAATGCATCACCCTGTGTCTCACCTAAATCTCTACAGGGCCTGCTCTCCTCATCTATCTTCCTACAGTTTTCTCCCTTAAACCTAATCACCTCTCTCCTACCTTTGAGATCCTCCACTTCTCTGCTTCCTCATTTCTCTTCCCTCTCTACAGAATGGACCGGCCCGGCAGCCTAAAGATGTCCTGCGGGACATGCAACAGGGATTGAAGGACGTCGGAGCCAACGTTCGTGCTGGAATCAGTGGTTTTGGAGGTGGAGTAGTTGAAGGGGTCAAAGGCGGAGTATCTGCCCTCACTCATACAGCCGTGGTCTCCAAGCCAAGAGAATTTGCCAGTCTCATCAGGAACAAGTTTGGCAGTGCAGATAATATCGCTCACTTAAAGGACACTCTCGAGGACGGAGTTGGGGGCCATCCTGAGGACGCCCCCACACCTCGGGCCCTGAGTGGAAGTGCCACTCTGGTCTCCAGCCCAAAGTACGGCAGCGACGACGAGTGCTCCAGCGCCACGTCAGGCTCCGGAGCAGGCAGTAATTCAGGTGGGGCCGGTGGAGGAGGAGGAGGAGGAGGAGGAGGAGGAGGAGGAGGAGGGTTACTAGGTCCAACGATGGGGAGTCCCAGACTGGACGGGCACCATCACCACCACCATCACATGCACAGCTCCTGGGACTCTCTACTTGAGGGCCTGCAGGAGATCAAAGCCAGCCAGGCACACATGGAGGACGCCATCGAGGACATGAAGGGCCAGCTGCAGAGTGACTACTCCTACATGACACAGTGCCTGCAAGAGGAGAGATACAGGTACACCAGTGACAAAACAGCAACACACTTATGGATTCTGGTCTTCACAATGTGGCACACTTCAAGGATACAGATGGCAATCTACTACCACGTCTGAGGGTTTTAGCCCCAAACTCATTTGTTCCTACTGAAGATGTATTTCCTTTCACAAATGGGCACTGTAGTTTTTCTTTCCCCAAATCTTTTTATTAGAATTTTCCAGCAAAATGACATGTAGTGGTATCAAACAGTGTGAAAAAAGACATGGTTGTACAACAGTACGTCAGCAAACCATCTAAACCCCACCCCACCCACCCACAGTCCCACCTACTTCAGGTCCAAACCAGACTGAAACAGACACTACACGCACACATCCACCCACAACATAGAGATAAATAATAATAATTAAAAAAAATAAGTTAATTAATAATAATAATAATAATAATAATAATAATAATAAATAATGATAAATAATAATAATATATATATTTTAAAATACGTTCTTAGAGAATAAGAGGTTTTGAAATCAAAGGACAGGAGCTTAGTCCTCCTCCGCATCCAGAGTTAGAAGAGGGGAATTAACTAATTCTAAGAAGGGGCGCCACGTGTCACAAAATCTCCTGGTGGAGCCACTGAGAGAGAACCTAAGTTTTTTAAGTTTCAGGTTATACAGCACTTCTCTAACCCAGCGGCTATGTGATGGGGGGCATCTGAGTCTCCAACCAAGCAGGATCAGCCGGCGAGCCAGTAAGGTTGAGAAAGCCAGAGCCTGCCTCGTCGCGACAGAGAGGTCAATGTCAGGAGGGGAGCCAAAAATGGCTGATACTGGATTTGGAGGAATAGTCTGGCCATAGGCCCCACCTATGGTATCAAAAACACTTTGCCAAAAGATTGTCAATTTAGGGCACGACCAGAACATATGACAATGGTTAGCAGGGGCTTGGTTACATCTATTACAGGCATCGCTAACCGTGGGATAAATCCTAGCCAATTTTGCATTTGTGTAATGGATTCTGTGGAGGACTTTACATTGGATCAGGCCGTGGCGGGCGCAGATGGAGGAGGTGTGGACCAGGTTTAAAGCATCAGCCCATTGTTGATCCGTTAACACCATAGACAGGTCGTTTTCCCATGCAGTCCTGATCAAGTTAAGAGGTTCTAAGGTAATCGACCGAAGGGAGTTGTACAGCACTGAAATGCACTTCTTTTGTTTGGGGGTCCACGGCTAGTAAGGTGTCCATCAGGGTTTCAGGGGGGCGATAGGGAAAATGGGGGAAATTCTTTTTTAACAAAGTCTCTGATTTGGAAAAACAAAAAAGGTTGGAGCTTGGCAGGCGGAATTTAGATGAGAGTTCAGCATAAGATGAAAAAATACCATCTGTGTACAGATCCTTAATGCTTATGATGCCCTTACTGTGCCAAGTTTTGAATGTCAGGTCTGTGTTTGAGGGTTTAAAGGCATGATTTTTAAAAAGTGGGGAGAGGGCGGACGTTTAGCTCTGTGGGTAGAGCGTCCGACCCATGTATAGAGGCTGTAGTCCTCTGCAGCGGCCGCTGGTTCGACTCCCGCCCTCGGCCCTTTGCTGCGTGTCATCCCCTCTCTCTCTGCCCCCTTTCCTGTCTACTCTTTGGCTATCACTATCAAATAAAGGCAAAAATAGCCAAAAAAAATAACTTTAAAAAAAATAAATAAATAAAAAAAAAAAGTGGGGAGAGGATGGAAGGGCCCTGTAGGCCAAGGGTTTTCCTAAGTTGGCTCCATATTTTCAAAGAGGCCGAGACGATTGGGTTTGGGTTTGAGAGTTACAGGAAGGGGCAGTTGGGAACATAGGACAGAGTGCAAAGAAAGGTGTGAGGCTGCCATTTCTAATTGTGTCCAGGCAGGCAGGGAATCATGATCATCTTTCATCCAATACAAGATTTTCTGGATGTTAGCAGCCCAGTAGTATTGCCTAAGGTTAGGCAGAGCAAGACCTCCCTCCCTCTTGGGAGACTGCAGGGTTGTCTTTCGAATTTGAGACGGCTTGTTCCCCCATAAAAATTTGGTTATCATGCTGTCTAATTTGTCAAAGAATGATTTAGGAATGTATATGGGGATGTTTTGAAAGAGGTAGAGGAACTTGGGCATGACAATCATCTTTATCAGATTTGTCCGACCCACGAGGGATAATGGCAAGGCAGACCAGCGGTCAAAGTCCCTTTCAGTTTTCTCGACCAAAGGTAAAAAGTTTGCACGGAACATGTCGGACATAGACTCTGTTATAGAAATGCCCAAATAGTGAAAGCCATTGTTAGCCCATCTAAATGGAGTTAAAGAGTGCAAGAGCCGCTTAGCCAGTGAGTTGACTGGGAATAGCTCACTCTTTTGATAATTTAATTTGTAGCCGGAATGTGCACCAAACCGTTCCAAGATGTTGAAAATCACAGGTAAGGAGTTAGCTGGGTTCGAGATGTACAAAAGTAAATCGTCCGCATATAGTGAGACTTTATGCATTGTGTCTAGTCGGGTGATACCATCAAAACCTCTCTCCGAGCACAGCCAAAGTGCTAGGGGTTCTATAGCAATAGCGAACAAGAGTGGTGACAAGGGGAAGCCTTACCTCGTGCCTCTCTGGAGAGGAAAGGGGGGCGACAGCGTATCATTCGTTTGCACTGAGGCCATGGGCAGGGAGTATAGAAGCTTAACCCAGAGAATAAAATCGTTGCCGAGGCCAAATTTATCCATCACTTCATAAAGGTACCTCCACTCCACCCTGTCGAAAGCTTTTTCGGCATCAAGGGATACCACTATCTCTGGGGTCACAGAGCTCTGTGATTGAATGATGTTAAGCAATGGTCTGGTATTGTGGGAGGACTGTCGGTGCGGCATGAAACCTGTTTGGTCCAGTGAGATGATTGAAGGCAACACCTGTTGGAGACGAAGAGTGAGAATTTTTGAGAGGATTTTAAGGTCTACGTTTAGAAGTGAGATCGGTCGGTAGCTACTGCATAATAAGGGATCCTTCTCTTTTTTTTAAATCAAGGAAATGGTGGCCCTTGATAGGGTGTCTGGTAGCCAACCATTTAGGAATGCCTTGTTGTAAGGACCGGAGCCAGGAGATCTGAGAAGGACTTCTGGGCACTGTAGTTTTTTTTCAAAAATACCCAGGCAGGAGTGAATAGTGAATTTGTTGGGAAATATTTTCAGCTATGGATTAACACACGTTTGGTGTGCTACCAAGTATTTACTACAGCAAAATAGTGAGTGAGGGATCAACTCAAAATAAGCCATAGTGCCCATGTTCATCATAATGAAAGAACATGTCAGAAAGTGCAATAATGTGTTTTTGTTTGGCAAGTTTTTAATAGTTTTTGTACAATAATGTCATGGCAAAGGTTCTCAAAGTGCAGCCCCCAGGCCGATGAGTGGCCCACAGAAAACGTCTGTACAGCCACCGCGTTATATTTAAATCAGTCAATTTCTTTAGCCTACATTTAATACACCACTGAGCTAATGCATCAAAATGTGACTCCCTAACAAGCATCTATCAGGTTAGGAATGATTTGTTTAAAAAAAAAACAACTACTGGTTGCATGGCAACTAGTGGCACCTTGTGAGTGTCACAGGAATTACGTCCTGTCATCAATTTTAGTGCTTTATTTCACTGGACAACTCTGCAGTTTAATGTGGGAGTGAGATAGAAACATGGAAGAAGGACCAACTCTTATTTTGTTGGACTTCAGGGGACAGATAAAGTGATCTGCCTTATCTGCACACAGGTTAATTTGGTGATCAAGGAATTTCATGTAAAATCCCTTTGCAAGGACAAATCACAAATTCTATGACAAGTTCATGGGTTGTGTGTCAAAGTGGAAGTGGAATTGGCACTCAGTCATCAAATCTTTGAGAACCCCTACTCTGTGGCATAGAGGAATAAAATACATCAGGCTTTGAACAGAAGGACAATAATCTGGAAAACTATTTTGGACTATTTAAATTAAGTTTGTATGCATAATTTTGAGGATTGCTGTGTGTGTGTGTTGTATCATACATTCAGGTATGAGCGACTTGAAGAACAGCTGAATGACTTAACAGAGCTACACCAGAATGAGATGACTAATCTCAAACAGGAACTTGCCAGCATGGAGGAAAAAGTGGCCTACCAGTCCTATGAGCGAGCGAGGGACATTCAGGTAAAAACCATTAAAATCCCCAAAAACTTGGCTTTAACTCTTAAAGTCAAAATCAACGTTGAAGTGATTTTTTTTTTTTATCACATATGTATTGCACTATATGTCACCCGTAAGCCAGTATCTGGCCCAACAATGACAAGAAAGTTGTTTTGCAGGTATTGTGGTACTCTTAAAAGCATTTCAGAGATTATAATTTCCTGGAAAATGATTTAAAAAAAAAAAAAAAAAGCTGATAAAAAAGTTGATGGCTCATGGTGCAGAGGTGTATACTAAATTTGCATCCAATGAAACGCCACCAGAACAAGGATGTAAAGTCATTTACATAGTCATTTATGGAAATTTCTGATGGAAAGATAGCTTTACTCATTGCTAAAGTAAGTTAGTTAACTGCTAACTGCTGTTTGCTTGGCTAGCTGTGACTCAGCCCAGAGGCCAAACCCTGCAAAAAAAACAACAACTAGGTACTATTTGTCTATTTGTCAAACTGCCCTCCATTGGTCTCTGAGGCTGTTTTCTGTCCCAGTCCCTGTTCACTGGGAGCTCTCAGTGCGGGAAGAGTTCGCTAATGGTCCATTATCCTACATCCATGGACTGCTACAGCTGCATGGCGAGGAGTCATAACGCACATTCAGTGCTAGTGGTTACTGTAAACACCAAATGTCCACCACAAGTCCATCCCAAGCTGCCTGTTTTACAGGAAATGTAAATATGCGTAAAGAGTGAGCACTTCGTGAGCAACTTCATGGGAACTTTTCTACGATATTAAATATTCATGACTTAATAAGAAGCAAACTAAAAAAACATCTATTTAATTGACAAACCCACCAACTGTCACCAGATTCTCATTCAAATGTTACTAAATCCTGATTGGTGCACTATAGTGCATCACATCACACTGCTCCAACTGAGCCCTGTCCAATTCAAACCAGCGAGAAGAGCCGAGAAAAAAAAAAACCCAATACAGAAGTCTCTCATGTGAAATAAGCCAAAACTGTTGTAACTTTGGCAGAAAGGTGTGTTCATGCAGGACCCTGACATTGATAGTAAAAAGCTGATTGAGAAAATAGGCTTCAGGGTCTTTAATAAAAATCCCCCTGTGGTTCCTGTGTGTGGATTTGTACCTACAGGAGGCTGTGGAGTCGTGCCTGACCCGCATCACCAAGCTGGAGCTGCAGCAGCAACAGCAGCAAGTCGTCCAGTTGGAGGGAGTGGAGAACGCCAACGCTCGAGCTCTGCTGGGAAAACTCATCAACGTCATCCTGGCCCTCATGGCTGTGCTTCTGGTCTTCGTCTCCACCTTGGCCAACTTCATCACCCCTCTGATGAAGACCCGAGCCCGGGTGGCCACCACCGTCCTGCTGACCTTGCTGCTGTTTGTCCTTTGGAAGCAGTGGGACTTTGTGGAGCCGTGGCTGCTGCCCAGCTGAGCTCCCAGCAGGGACCAGAGCAGAGGAGCTGGTTTTAACTCAGTCACCACCACTTAAGGATGCAAAGACTGAAACAGAAGGAGAGCATCTGAGGACAAAACATGACGCTTAGAGTTGAGGAGAGGACAACATCTGGCAGAGTGATGAGAGGTGTTTACTGTGAGAAAGAACACAAATTCTCTGCTTGCCAAGTAACAAAAGACTTCATCTCATCTTGCTCAAAAATCTCTTGGTGTTGATGACCAATCATTGATTGCATTGCTGTCACCAAAAAACTGAGTTTCTTGGAGGAAAACCTTTGGATCATCTTTTTCTAATTATTTATGATACATGAGAATTACAAAGACTAGATAATGACTTTAAAATGCTGATCATGTTTGCTGTAACCTTCATGTTGAAGCTATAGTATATTTGAGAGGAAAAGGGGTTTTCTCATGAATGTTATGTGCTCATGCATGTCCTCATATGTGCACTAAGATGCATCTAGCTGGCATGAGTTAACATTTCATTAATGACAAAAATAAAATCTTCTAATAACTGCCATTTTGTTGTCAGAAATACAGTGCAGACCATGTTGTATCTCAACATTCCCGGTTTGTTTCACATCCTGTTACTGGTGTTGAAGCAGTGCTTTTTAGACGCTTTTCTTTCTTTTCTGGCTTTTTCTTCAAAGCCGAATGAACTGTTTAAAAAAAAAGACAATAATATCTGCAACAAACTCACCATAATAATTCAACTATGTAAAATCTTTTCTGTCCATTAATGCTCTTTCATAACCACTGTTGTAGAACTGCTAATGTCCACGGTGTCAAATTAACTGGCATGTCAAATTGTATCAAAGTTTATATCCAGTTTGCAAAAAATAATAATTGCTGTTTTATTAAACAATGTAAGAAATAAATGATTTCATATATTAGGCTGACCTTGAATATATCTTTATCATCTTTTCACCGAGACTGACCTTTTATGATTGAAATGTTCTCGGACTGGATAAAAGAGCAACATCTTCCATCACATGAGATATAGAAATAATGGCACCACTTTCTAAAAAAGGTATTTTTATAAAAGGTTTATAAATTGTAACTATTGGCTTCATTATTTACAGTTAATAAAAATATTTTTTATTCTGTTTTAGGCCATTAATATGAGTACATTTTGGAATGCGAGCCTGTGAAAAATTCCTTTGGCTGATTGGACAGTTTGTTGACTTACCTTTAAAAAAAGTACATAGCTGCAGAGGATATGGACCAAACATCTACAACCACACGATTACCTAATAGAAAGGATAAACCAGTCAAAGGGATTTTTCACAACCTGGCAACCCAAAATATTGGTTTTGTCTTGATGCTGCTCTATATAATATTAATACATTATTCATTAACCACTAAAGCCATTAGTTACACCTTATAAATTATATAAATGGTTTCTTATTAGACAGTGGTATTTATTTAATAATAATAATAATAATAATAATAATAATAATAGCAGTTGCTTAAAAGCTGAAATTATTATCACTGTCATGCATATTAAAGGTTCAGTGTGGGCCGGAGGTTTACCTCAGTTGGTAGAGCGTCTGACCCATATGTGTGGAGGCTGTTGGTCCTCTGCAGCGGCCGCTGGTTCGGCTCCCGCCTTCGGCCCTTTGCTGCGTGTCATTCCCTCTCTCTCTACCCTGTTTCCTGTCTACTCTCTGGCTGTCCTGTCAAATAAAGGCAAAAATGCCAAAAAAATAACTTAAAAAAAATAAAGGTTCAGTGTGTATGATTTAGGGGGATCTATTGGCAGAATATGGCAGAAACGGAACATAATATTCAAATGTATGTTTTCATTAGCGTTTAATCACCTGAAAATAAGAATAGTTGTGTTTTTGTTACCTTAGAAGGAGCTCTTTACATCTACAGAGAGCGCAGGTCCTCTTCTGCACCGGTTCGCATCACTTTCTTGTTAACTGTAGTTTCTCCTACACTCTAGGAAGATGAAGGTGAGGCAAGTGGTATTCAAGTGATTGCAATCTACAACCTCACCACTAAATGCTACTAAATCCTACACACTGGTCCTTCAATACTATACATAAAAAACTGATGATGAATAAAATAACTGCATGACACTGTTGACTCTGGTGTGATTAGCAGGTCAGGAGCTGATCTTTGAGACAGAGGCAAGTTCAGCTTGCGCAAAAGACGCCATTTTCGCCACGTTTTAGAAATATCAGCTGTTGCACATAGCTGGTAGGATGTAAACATGGCGACGATCTCGCGAGACTTCCGCACGTGCTTCCATTACGGTATGTACGAAGTCTCGCGAGATCAACGCCACGTTTACATCCTACCGGCTACTGCACCAGCTGATATTTCTGCTAAAAACATGGCGAAAATGGCGTCTTTTGCAGTTAATTTTTAATGTCGCGGCTGGCGGACACTTGGATTACACCACACAAGCAGGATGGAGACATTTTGTGTTTGTTTTGTGTGCTATTTTTAACGTTTTATCCGTGGTCACCATTCACTGCCATTGTATTGGATGAGGCTGCTACTCTGTTTCTCCTAAAACTCCAGGATTGTTTGGTGTACTGAAGATCTTCAGTTATCATCACATCGGCATAGTGGTGAGTACATACAAAATGGCTTATTCTCGCAGGGTGGAATATCACTTTAACTCTTATTTTCTTAAAAGAACATTTAGTTAATTATATTATTGTGTTTTGTATGAACGCAGCCAGTTAACGTCGGTATTTAATGTTGTCAAAATTTATTAAATTTATTTAATATATGTACCAAAATACAAATACATACATATATATATATGTATATATATATACATTTAACTGACTGGCTTTTCATAGCTTATATAGTATAAGCATATAATCTTATTATAGCTTGCTAGTGACTATTTGAAGGCCTATATAGCAAACGAGTATTTCGTTGGACACAGGTATATTTCCAAGGTAGCAGTATAAATCACCTGTAAGGGCCCATTCTTTACCCAGTATATATCACTGGAGGGCCTGCTCTCTCTGTGGGCCCCTTTTTTCCACGGGCTCCTGCACCATCTACATTCACACCCCTGACTTTTCAAATTTTGCTTTATATTATTTCAATCAAATGTATTCAGGACTTCTTAATGAAAGACTGACATTTATTAGAGGGGAAAAAAATGGGATGGCAGACCAGTTTCCTGCTAAGCAGAGGAATAATCTTCAGAGATTATTTACATTTAATGCCGTCCCATCAGCAGCATCTTTGTCTGGAGCAGATTATGTTTATTCTAGGTTGCAAATCTTTAAGAAAGCATTAGAGAAGCAGAATTAATAGGAGGTTTCACATCATCCATCTGCTAACCCTGTGGATTATTTCAGGTCTGCCTCACTATATTTCTGCACATTTTTCCTCACTCCATTCATGAGTGAGTGAACCTACATACTAAATGATCATAACCTGAATCAATCGTCCTCCATCGTCTATGACATTTTAAGATGATTGTTCTAAAATGAATACAACCCAAAAATTTTTCAAATTTGCTTTGTCTTTTTAATAATTACTGTCAGGCAAAACCCATATGACCATTACATTTATGACAGGTATTCTTACAGTACAAGACAGAACTCAAGGGGATCAGAGCCGGTGGCATGGCCACACCTGACCACTAAAAAGTAAGACATTCATCGTCATTAGATTGTTCCAACTTTTACATAGAGTTCACAAATGTATTTTGCATTTGACTCGTATCAAACACAACAGGTTTTCTTGATTACCTAGCAAATTCTAAAGACCTTGATAGAAACAGCAGAGTAGAAAAAAACGTTGTATAACAAGCAGAAGAATTCCTGATTTTATCTTAATTTCCTGTCAAGATGCAAGATGTACAATATATTGCTTTCAGGTGCTCAACTCAAAATGGGTACCCCAAGTCTCCCAAAAACACATTCTTCGGTATCAGTCTGCCCATTTCACTTACGTCTTCATCGCCTGCACTTAAAGGGATAGTTCAAATTATTTGAAGTGGGATTGTCAGAGGTACTTATTGATGGTCAATGTATTACCTGAGGCAGCAGGAGTACCAGTATAGGAAGCTAAGCAATATGATGCTGTGGACCGGATCAGTAGCAAAACATATTTTAACCACCTAAAAAAACCAATCTTGTTAAAAATCTATGCCAAATTTAGGATATTGTCACTACTTTACCTCAAAAGTCACCAGACAATTTCTTCTTTCAACTGTCCAAGACTTTACAACCATTCTCATTAACAAAGTCTTTTTTTCCCCATTCTGAAATTACTGCTTTCTTTAAGACAAGTACAACAGGTTGCACACAATTACATACATTTTAACAGTGAAATTACTGTTGAGACACTTTTATATACTGTACTTCAGAGGACATGTAAGAGAGCACTACTAATATGGTGCAGCTTGTGAAAGTAACCATTTAGATTCTTAATATGTGGTCATTTTATCCAAATAACACCTATTTGGAAATTTCCCGCAATGTTTTTGTAATGATACATTTTTCTGCTGTCCTCGAATTGTCCCAGGCACCATATCTATGTCCCAGGTGTTTTTTTTTTCTTTCTTTTCTTTTCTATATTTTTCTTTTTTGGCAAAAACAGTCATTTTACTACACAGAGCACAAGAGGTGCTGGTTAGTTGGTTTGTGTTAGGTTGTAAAAGGTTAGTTCAGATTCACCAAAGTCACACAGTAACTCAAACTAACCAATCAAGGCAGTGGTAAACCAGCAACTTCGGTGTTGTGCAAAGTAAAATTACTTTATTTTAAAAAATGGAGTCTGGTTAAGTGAGGGAGTGACATTTAGCTTATTTCACGGCGGTTTGCTGCCAGACAAGGCTGTCTGATGGCACGGAAAGTGGTGAAAATATTCTAAATATACCGTACACTGCTAATGATTTTTTATTAGTTGGACCTTTTTTAAGTGGCTAAAATATGTTTTGCTGCTGACCCTGGTCACAGCAGTACATCGCTTAGCTTGCTAAAACCGATGTACTGCTGCTTCTCTAAACTTGGGGCATCTAATGCGGACAAGCTGGTAGCTGCCATCTAATGTAGGTAATGGACTGACTATGTATAAGTACCTCATACAATCCCTACTTAAACAAAAATCGGAACTGTCCGTTTAGAACACAGGTGCAGAGTCTCCAACCCGGGCTCAGACTAGTCTAACCGTTACACCACAGGGGGAGCTGCCATTTAAAGAAGAAACAGGAGCTAAAAGATGAACAATCACAAAGATAGGACCAACAATATTAGCCCCTCCTCAAAAGTGCAGCTTTCCATCATCACTCATCATCATCAATCAAAGTGTCTGAAACTCATAACTTTTTGCTTCTTTTCATGGAGGTGAAACATAGAATGACTACAAAAGAAAAACATTAAAAAAAAAATCTAAAACAAAAAAACTATTCCTGTTCACTGAGAGCGCAGGACACAGTATCCAGTCATAGCAGTACACTTGAGGAGAGGACATGATGAAATACAAACGACACACAGGGATGAGTATTCAAAGTTTCCAGAAGTGACATTTCACAAGAATTTAAAAAGCTGAACAGGAGGCAACACGGAGTCTGGAGTTCAGTTGCTTCTGTAACTAGATTCACTTTCATTCAAGTGGAACTATACAATGATGTTGAAACATGTACCTCTTATAATATTTAGTGCATTGGCATCAAATGTAGTTATATTATAAAATGCACATGAACAACATTATTGTGATAAAAATATTTCAAAATCCAGAATCCGTGTTGCCTTTGAATGTAAAATGCTGTCTCAGGAGAGCGCCTGGTTGGTCCAGACTCAACAGACATGAGCCTGATTGTTTTTTTGTTTTGTTTTTTTTAAAACATGGACACACAACTCGGTGTTCAGCAGGACAGAGTCAGACCTGCTCCCACAGTCTTCAGGCCATTCACCAATATGCTGGTCCCACAGGCCGAGAAACCTGTGGCCTCATTTATGAAAAGGTTTTTGATTTCTTCTTCTTTTTAGTTAAAGTCAAACATAATCAAGAGATGTCCACTAGAACACTTTAAATCAAATTCACTTATTTTTCTTGGCAACATTATAGTATATATATCATCATCATCATCATTCTTCTCATCTGGATTATGCTCCTAAAATTTTAACCTCAACTCATGATTGTGGTTGTCCTACTGCCCTCATTGCTATCTTTTTTTAGTAAATCATTTTAAAGTGATTGTTATAATGACATCTGGGAAAACATCAGAGAACATTTTCATAAATGCAGCCTTTAGTTTGCCACGTACAGGTCAACATCACAGCGAGAGGTACCTAGGCAGACCTCTGGGTATAGAAGAGAATATAGGCCTGAGTGTTGCACACTTCCTCCACACTGCAAACCTTCATCTCAGAGTCATTACAGTGGACCCAGAAACCTGAGGAGACGACAAAAACAAGGTTAAATATGCAGCAGCAGAACAAGAGGGCTTTATAGGTTGATCTGAATCCAGCCTCTTTCTCACCTCCTTCTGTATTGTAGCAGTATGCGGTGTAGTGCCCTGAGCCAAAGCCTTTCCCATGATGCATAACTACAGCAGACAGATCGTAGGTGTAGCCTCCTCTGTGGACAGAGTGACCTGAGCCTGTGCAGCAGTATGGTTTGATGTTCAGAACTTGGTCAAAGGCCACATGGACGCCGATTTTCTCCCTATGGTTCCGCCCCGACCATCTGCCGTACAACAGGGACTGGTTAGCTTCACAAGGACTCACAAGCTTCATGATACACATGAACTCTCCAGTACTCAAAGGGCAATTCCATTTTTTTTAAACCTGGCTCCTATTTTTAACATATTTTGGGATTTAAATGACAAATATAAGCAATAATACAAAATGTTTTGGAACTGGTCCAGTAGATGGCCCCAGGCAGCAGACATAAAACAGCCTGCAATAGCTGCAGTATAATCCTTAAGGTCAAATTAGTGTGACTTGTTCTAAAAGGTTAGTTTGGAGTTAAAATCATACTACACTTTCCATGATAACTAACTCAACATGTACTCACCATTATGCCGATGTGATGATAAGTGCAGATCTTCAGTTCACAAAACAATCCTGGAGTTTCAGCAGAAAACAGGGTAGCAGCCTCATCCAGTACAATGGCAGTGAATGGTGACCACGGATAAAAGGTTAAAAATAGCGACATTAAAAATTAACCGCAAAAGACGCAATTTTCGCCATGTTTTTAGCTGAAATGTCAGCTGTAGCTTGTAGCCGGTAAGATGTAAACATGGCGTCGATCTCGCGAGACTTCGTATATATCCTAATGGCCCTAATGGCGTCGGTCTCGCGAGATCGACGCCATGTTTACATCTTACCGGCTACAAGCTACAGCTGACATTTCAGCTAAAAACATGGCGAAAATTGCGTCTTTTGCGGTTAATTTATAATGTCGCGGCTTGCAGACACTTGGATTACACCACACAAGCAGGATGGAGACATTTTGTGTTTGTTTTGTGTGCTATTTTTAACGTTTTATCCATGGTCACCATTCACTGCCATTGTACTGGATGAGGCTGCTACCCTGTTACTCCTAAAACTTTGTTTGGTGAACTGAAGACCTTCACTTATCATCACATCGGCATAGTGGTGAGTACATACAAAATGGCTTAATCTCATAGGGTGGAGTATCACTTTAAAGTCACACAACAATACAAAGAAACTAAGCGATCAAGGTAGCAGTAGACAAGCAACTCCTTTGTTCTACAAGTTAAAATGACTGTTTTTGTCGGTGGAGTCTGGTGGGCTTAAACAGAGCTTAAACAGCTGTTTTTGATTAAACAAAAGGATCTTACTCTTTAACAAAACAGTCTAAGTCTGTAGAGATCGTCTCTATAATGTTGACAGACATTTAGAAGAACAATCTTGGATGTATTTTGACAAGCGTATTTTTCCCCAAGGATTACATTGCAGCCCGTTTTGCTTCTACAATGGCTGAAACAAGCTACTACACTCAAAAAGTTCCTTTTTGTACCCATCGGTCATTTAGACCACAGCAGAGTGTATGTAAAACTAGGGCCCAGGTTTATAAATACCACAATTACCCTTAAAGCACTGTGCTTACAGCTACAAAATAACAACAATAAACAAGAGTGGGTTTCTCAAATGGTTATAAATGCTTCTTTGATTTGCAATTAAAATGATAAGAAAATCATCCTGAGGAGGAACTTGCCTGAAACGTTTGAGGTGCAGCCGTAGAACCTGAGGTAAACGGTAGATCAGAAGCTGCTTACATGCCTCTGACAGAACTAAGGGTTTGTGGGATGATTTCCGTCTTCTTTCTGTGAAATCACAAAACAATGACATGGTAAGTTATTCCACAGATAAATTAAAATACATATTAACAGATGTAAGGCTTTGTTTGGTGCAGAGGTGATGAACTTAATATATCAGGCTTTGCAAACAGAGAAAACATTTTGTGTGGCTTCCACAAAGGCAGCCAACCTAGTTTTCAAGTCACTGCCTCCTCTGACGCTGTCAGCAGTGGACTAACACTCCTCACTCCACCACCGAGTCACTGTCCTCCGTGCCTGCTCGGTCACTAAGAGAAGTGCTGGCCCACTGCTGGAGGCACTGCCTCTCAGTCAAACTAAGCTAAACTAACTGATTAAAATGCTGAGGCCTGATTTAGACATTTATTTAACTCAGAAAGTTGAATTTGAAATTAAATCTTCAAGACAATCTCAGTAAAATTAAATTTCCAAGTTCTATGTTGTAACTGTATTTACTTAAAAGTAATTTCTTCTATTTTTAATTAATGTCTTTCAAACTAAATTTGTGCAGGCACTGATGTCTTCAGCATTCAAAGTGGAACTCTATTTGCATAAGTATGTGGAATACAGAATTAACAAGGAAGCCAGAAATCGATTTTTTAAAATTGGTATGAACAGCTTAATAAGGCAGAATCAGATTTTAAAATCTAATGCATTTAAATTATGTTAAACTGTGGGTGGGCATCCTGAATTAATTCAGACTGATCCACTTCCACAACCTGCTTATTATGCTTTGTGTTGTATGAAACGTTGTACTGACTGTTGCAGTGGTTACAGGCGTAGATGCTGCCTTCAAGAGCCTCCATCTCCGTAAACTTGGACAGCATCTCGGTGAGGGTGCAGCTGCGCTGGTAAGCTGTGGAGCCTGAGCCTTTGCCTATGCTGTGGTATCGTTCGGGAAACTCCAGAGACAAATCCCAAAATGGCTCAACTGTGTTAGACTTGTGCTTACAGGACAGACACGTCACCTAAAAAACACACGGCAAGAAGAGAAGAAAAACACGTGAGGACTCCAGTAGTAAGTAGCTGTAATATTTGTTGAGGACACACAGTCGGAAAGAAAGAAATCCTGATGGTATGATTTCCAATACCACCCTAAATACAGATGCTCATCTTTCCATTAAACTGATGGGAGATGCTGTATTGTAGTGTGCAGCTTACACCACCAGGTTTCAGTCTCTGCATGCCAGTGCAGCTGAGATGATAAACTTGGCATCTGGGGGATAAAGTTACAAGACTAACTACTAAAAAAGAGGGAAAATGCTTCTGTTCAGGATTATTTTAGATTCAGTCCCAATGATAAAGGTAAGCTAACAAACTCTACAGACTACTACTGGTCAGAGTAGCATTTCATTGTGAGTGACAGATTAATTACTGTCTACGGTGGCAGAGAGTGACGATGAATGTGCCCTGAGTGGATGAAAAGATGAGCGATGAAGTTGTTGGTCTGGAAAGACCAAGTGGGTGACCAAGTGTGGGTTCTGAGTTTGTCGGTGACTGAAAGGTGAAGCTTCTCAGACCAGACCAGAGCTCCTGTGTGTGTGTGTGTGTGTGTGTGTGTGTGTCATTCACAGCTGTGGGAATAGGGTCGCTATGACGATCAGCTCTGCCTACATTAAGGGAGTGCTACAGTATGGTCAGTTGAGCCGCTTTACACAAGTTCACACAAATATCGCTGTAATACTGTATACTGTTGCATTTTTTCAGCATTCCTGAACAGACTACCCCAATTGAAATGTGTGAGAGGACTCAGTTTTTGTTTTAATTTTGTCTGAATGTACCCTTATGTCTTAATTTAAGGAATTTAAGTGGATCTATAATGACAACACAACAAGCATCCAAAAATGTTATTTTTTGCTGAATAGAAAATATATTATAGTATTAGAATATTTTAAAAATCAAAGTTATTGTTAGTTATTGTTGTAGGGATGGAGAAATATTCAATATTAGTAACCAGACTATCACTGTGGAATACACTGTTTTATAATCACACTATTATTATAGTTGTATTATAGGTTTATATCAGGAATGCAGCATCCTGCAAGCCTGTTTTCGAGTGATATGCAAAATTTAAAACAAATTCCTTTTTTGTTTTCACTCACATCTCATTCTGAAATTACTTGGCTTCACTCTTTCTCTGTTATGAGTTAAAAAGCAGGTTTGGGCCAAGGGCTTTTGGGTGTCGATTAGCTGTTTAGTCCATAAAAATCTCAGAAAATGGTGAATATGTTGATCAGTGTCTAAGGGGACGTCCTCAAATGTGTGGTTCGTCCAAAATCCAAAGATATTTAGTTTACAGTCATAGAGGACTAAAGCAACAAGAAATTATTCAAATTTCAGATGCTGCAAGCTGAGTACCGTTTTCAAAAATGACTCAAAATGATAAATCGATTATTGGAAGATTTGGTGAACTGATTTATTCAACGACCAGTTGCAGCTCTAGCCTAGATAGCAGGCAGTAAGAAAAGCCAGAATGGTATGGAGAACAAATAAGGCCGCACAGGTCTCTGTTTATATTATCACAATAACAATCTGTATTGCAATTACTGATTATGACAGCGTTTTGTGAAATACATGCAAGTACTGCAAGTTTAACACTGAATAATTTGGGGCATGGGAATCACACTATAAGTTGTTTATATTGGTACAGATCTGATGTGTCGACAGTCTCACCTGGCTGAGTAGCTGCCCATGAAAGATGGTGTTAAGAACCTTTAGCACTTGCTTGGACAGTTTCCTCTTTGTGATGGGGATAACTATCCTGCGTTTGGACCCCTCCGTGTCCAGCTCCTGCTGCACCTTGTCCAGCAGCTCACACAGGAACTCCTGAGCATCCTGCTGGTCGTACCCACGGAAAGCTGGGATGAGGTTCCACACCGAGTGCAGCATGGCAAAGGGAGACACTAAAGACCACCGGCCTGACCACATGACCCTGAAAAGTGTATGCAACTCATGGCACAGAGACATCTGCTGGCGGGTGGAGCAGCGGGGCTCCTTAGGCTGGACCAACTCTGCAGCCTGTGAGGAAGGTGGGGTGCTTTCTTTTTTGCCCACAGGCAAATTCCAACTGCCTGCCTTCCCCATCCGTCCAAGAGGGCATCCTGGCAGTGCAGTGTTCCCACTGCTGACTACCCCTCCTGTCACACCCTTCATCCCCTGGGAGTGATTGGTCTTGGCCAGCAGCTCCTCAGTCTCACACAGGTCCAAAGTGAGAAAACACTCCCTGAATTTCTGCAGGTGGCTCAGCACTTGCAATATTGAGTTCATGTAGCATGTGTTCCCCAAGTTGCGCAGACCAGTGACACCTGGAGCGAGTCTCCGGCGGGTTACCGCGTGCGTGGAGTAGTATCTCCTCAGTTTAGCAGCTCTGCCATTCTGAGGAGCCTTTCGGGACAGGGTTAGGAGGGAAGGCTTCTTGGGGGGAGGAGCAGGAGGAGGAGGTAGGCGTTCTGGTGGGTCGCGAAATTTGCGAGGAATGAGTGTGATGGTTGAACGTGGCGCCTGAGTTAGAAGCCTAGCACTCTTTCTGGGAGGAACGTTGCCAAGCTCTTCCATGAGTCTCCTTTTCACCTCTTTCTTTTGTCTTCTAGCTTCCTCAAGTTTCTCTTTACGCTGATTCTGCAGCTCCTGATGTTTGCTGAGCCACATCTGGAACATCTTCCCCAGAAGTGCTTTCCTCCTGTAACGCAGGGCCAGCTGCATGGAGGGCTGCGGCCCAGCTTCCCCAATCCAGGGGGTGCAGTCCCCTGCAGTTGAGGAGCGTAACGAGCGTCTACCTGGGCTGCGAACGGTAGAGAGAGCCCCTCTGAGGAGTTTGAGGTCTCCCTCCGCGTTATCATTGAGTACATAGTCTCCACAGGCAAAACAGAAGACATCCAGCTCACGCACCTCCATAGCCAGTGGGTGGTGCGACTCCTGAAAGTGTTTGAGTGAGTGCTCCTCCATGAAACGTCCACAGGCCACGTGGGAGCACTTCAGGCAGGCCCACACTGAATCGGTGGTGCTGCAGTCGACACAGTGCCATTTCTGTGGATTGAGGATGGAATGGTCGTGGCCAAGACGAAGGCGTCCCACGTGCTTACAACGATCCATCTCTCCTGATACACATGTGGCCTCAGTGATAGGACACACGTCCTGTAACCAAGCTGCAACTCATTCTGAGGTGAGATGTAGAGGGAAAAAACAAAACAAGATTAAGATCATACAATCCAGTGAAAGGACTGCCACATACGTTATATTTATTATGGAGGACTTTATCACCAGGATTCGGATTAATGAGCATATACACACTGTCATGTATAAAAAGTGTCAAAAATTAAAAAGTTATACTTACTGTAAAAGTAGTTTGCTTGATCAGGTTTGGGACAATACATCACAGCATCTGCAGAGAACTCAACAGCATTGTTCAACTTGATCACCCATGTCCTCTCTCACTGTCGACAGCAACAGGAACATTCTGAGAAACAGTGATAAAATGAAATTAGTAATACATAGCTGCATCATTAGTCTGGTTATTTACACAAAAGCTGTCTCTTTGCATAACAGCTTTTCAATTAAATGACACAATGCACCAAAGCTGTAAAAATCAATTCCTACATCAATAACTAACGAATAACAATTTACAAACAATACAAATAAAGCATTTGCTGAGAAAACTGGTCACCACAAAACTACACATTTCTCCACTTCAAGTATGCCCAACATTTAAAAAGTTCCCCCAAAACACACAGTAGATTGCCTATTCATTAGAGTAGAGTAATATTAGTTCCTGTACAACAGTGAAAACAAGGCATGGTTTAAAGGTACAAAAGCAATTCTGGAGAAAGATGGTTGATTGTTGAGTTTTATTCCCAAGTCACCAAATACTGACATTTTTGGGAATGAGACTTAACAATTAACGATCTTACCATCCTGTGATGAGTCAAAGTCTCCTGTCATGGGCTAGATTTTCTAAAGCCTGAAAACAGAAACAAAAAAACAAAAACAAAAAAAAAGACAATACCAGAACCTGAAAACTGAATGTGACTGCAAAACTCTTACACAAGATAGGGTGTCACATTTTGACTGTGATTTTGCTTTTGACTCCACATATGAAAAAGCCTACGCTGTGTGTAAAAACCACGTGATAAATGTGAGATGGTTTCATACCTTTCTTCCTGTACATGCTTAAAGTGATGCTCCACTTTTCCATGATAACCCACTCGATATGTATATGTACGAGACTTCGGCATGTGCGGCCATTAGGATATATACGAAGTCTCACGAGATCGATGCCATGTTTACATCCTACCGGCTACATGCTACAGCTGACATTTCAGCTAAAAACATAGCGTAAATGGCATCTTTTGCGGTTAATTTTTAATGTTGCGGCTCGAAGACACTTGGATTACACCACACAAGCAGGATGGAGACATTTTGTGTTTGTTTTGTGTTCTTTTTTAAACGTTTTATCCGTGGTCACCATTCACTGCCATTGTACTGAATGAGGCTGATACCCTGTTTTCTGCTGAAACTTCAGGATTGTTTTGTGAACTGAAGATCTGCACCTATCTTCACATCGGCATAGTGGTGAGTACATATTGAGTGGGTTATCATGGAAAGTGGAGTATCCTTTTAAGGGTTTTCAGTAGGGCCATACAATAAATTGAAATATGATCAAAATCACAAAATAAGCTGCAGTTTAAAGATAAATGAAAAATGTGTGACAAACCAGCATTATAATGAAATACAGTAGTGCTGCAGAGATTCCCTAGCATACAAATCTGGTGTTTCACATAATTAGTATTTTTTCCGTGAAAAATTAAAACGCAATGATGCAAAAAGGATCGCTCCCACTAATCATTAATCATATCATAATTGCAGTATCTATCAAAAATAATTTCAGTATGATTTTTTTTAACCACATCATGTAACCCTAGTTTTCACAAAGAGCTTGTTCTGGATTGTACACCAGTGAAACTGTGGGCATGTAAAGCCCAATTGAGACACTACCTTGCATAATACTGTATGATACAAATTAACTTGACTTGACATTAGACAGGATTAATAGTACAGTTCATAGGTAACTATTGGAGTTAAAATAAAGTATTTGTTTTGGTGCATATATGGATTGGTACTGGAATGATAAACTCTGATATTAAAAATATGGCCCTCTTATTCAAACATATTATAGTGTGTTAATTTCCATAGCAGAGATAATACTTAAAGCTGTTAAATAGCCAAAATTAGAAGCAGAAATAATGACATGACGGAGAATGGCTGTCTGTCCATTTAAATTATGTGGTTAATCCATGTAATTGTTTCCCTCACCAGTATCAGCGCTGTGCTACACCATTCTGCTTGCTTTTTGTTTTCTCTCTTTGTGTAAATCATCCACACCTTTTAAAACTAAAAATTTTATTGAAAACATACCATTAACTTTAAAGTCGGTGCAACTGGTTTCTTTATAGTTGCATACCCATATGGTATTATGTTATGTTGTGCTATTGACGCGGTGCTATTTGAAGTGTCTAGTAACGCATGTGAATGCTGATAATCATAAATGTTATAATATATCCCTGTAGCTGTATGAGTCTATGTTTTAAAGCCTGTAGTCTGGATCAGGCTGGCTGGCTCCTATCGCCATGCTAAGCTACCCCTCCATCACCATGTTCAGCCAGAACAAAGAGCAGTCAGAGAGCCACTCTCCAGGAACATCCAACAACTTTGTTGCTCTGAGGCAGCAGCTCTGCGAGCAATAAGTTAGCTAAGACGGCTAACCGCTGCTAGCTACAGCAGCTCTGCTCAGGATTAGCGCTACCTAGCATTTTGCGGTCTTACCCTATAATAATACTTTGTTAAACACAGATGATACGCTTGGCACCAAGTAGCTAACATTTATGTTATTAGCTTGCTATAGCAGCTAGCGTTAGCTCCAAGGCTAACGCGTTTGCTGAGGACAATCGAAGTTAGCGGTTAACGGTTGTTGTTGGTCGCTGGCTAACGTTAACTATCTATTACAGCTTAGCTCGCTAGCGAACTGCGCCGTTAACCGTTAAAAAAACTCCCCGGTGGTGACTTTGATCACAGAAAGCCGGTTAATGGAGGGCGAATTAACGCCGGGCCTCGTCTGTGCTCGTTACTACATTAATGTAACATCTGATAATGGAAAAACTGGGTAACGTTACCATCGCCAACAACATCCATCCATGTATCCATCCGGCTGATTGTTGTCCTCCTCCTTCACAGATTGAACAACCCAACTCTCGATCCGAGCCCAGACCCTGCTGCTCTCATTGGACCGGGACTGAGCGGCAGCCCGGCGCTCATTGGCGGAGTGGCTGAACAACAGGCAGCAGGATGGACCGTCCAATGGTCCGTCCACCCACCGAGGCCACATGGAACAATAACCGACCGAGGCTAGACTGCAAACCCCGGGCATCTGACCCCAGTGTCCCCGAAAGCCCCATGTTCGCCATGTGTCAGCTGGTTTGTGCTAATCTGATAAAATGCATTCGGGGATGTGGAGCTTTAAAGCACAGTATTAGCTGGATGAGAAGCTGTCATGTGAAGTGTTTTTTAAAATCTAGACTTGTGGCCTCCATTATTGCAAATTATTGTGATTCAAGTCAACACAGAGTAAGACTGGTGCCAAATGGTAATTCAGCTTTTGGCTGCTGTTTGTAAAAGATATGCCAAATGTGATTTTAAAAAAAGAAGAAATACTGGTAACTCAATATTTGGAGATACTAAGCCAATATTTTTGATACTATGTCATTATTTTAAGAAACTAAGTTATTATAAGTAAGTCATTATTTTAAGGTACTAAGTCATTATTTTGAAATACTAAGCCAATATTTTAGATACGGAGTCATTATTTTGAGATATTAAGTTTTTATTTTGAGATAGCAAGTCATTATTTTGGGATAAGCGAATCATTATTTTAAGGCACTAAGTAATTAATTTGAGATACTCACTTATAATTTTAAGAAAGTATCTCATTATGACTTAGGATCTTTTTGTTTTAGTCTCTTTGTAAGAAACGGACTTCCACACCTTTTCACAGAATTTATTGTGTTAAGTTTTTTTTTTTGTTTTTTTTTAAAAAACTCTTTAAACACATTTGTGAAAATTTGTATGAACTTTCAGATCAGTACTTTGGAGAAGCACCATGGAGGTCCTCTTGTGCATGTTTGTGCCAGTTATTTTCATTCATTTGTTCACACTTTCTTCCCTGTAATTGTCTCAAGCTGTCAAACAGACCTTTCTCACCAGTGGACATTTTGACCACCAGCAGTGCAGCAAGTATATTTAAGTTGAAATAGCAATAACATAATGTAAACATAAATTAAAGTCCTTAGTCCCGAGTTGTTTATAACATGAGTAATTAAGTATCATTAATGCATTAAAATTATCTCCAAGATCAATCTCCACAGGTGTTTCTGCTTATTTTGCCTGATGAGACGTACTCATTCTTTTTCATGGAAAACATTTTGACGTCTCACAGTAGGAAGCACAGGTGTAAATAATAAAATCGGTGATGGCTGAATTCCAATTAGCTCTTGTCATGGTATACTTGGACATTATTAATCTTATTAGTAACACCTGCAGGTTTAAAAAAGTAAAAAGGTCTGCTTTTTATTTATTTTTTAAATTGAGCAGAGATCTCATTCATATTAACTGTGTTTTATTGCAACAAGTCAAAACCTCTACTATGAAAAAGTCTCTTGAATGTAAACCAACAATGAACTGAGGTCCTCTGGTCTCTGCGCAGATGCACAGAGACATCCTTGTGGGTACTTCAATAATGTTTTTCCTGTTCAAAACTTTATTAACTAATTAAATGTAAGCCACCACCCATTACAGGAAATCTAATAGGATAAACCAATAGAAAAACTATCAATTACGTGTTCATAATCGAGATCTACACAGCTCTAGAGAAGGTTACAACCCCACCAAGAGGACATTTGAAGAATGTGTGTATGATTATAAAAGAAACACAGACTCTGACTACTGTTCTCCTTTAGGTCTCTTTAATACAAGATGCTCTCATCAAATAGCTTATTATAATGTGGAAATTATCATAAGTAACTCCAGGCTTTCAAAAATGCCCGGATACCATGCTGATCCACAGGACCAGGATTAAAGCAACATCAGTACAAGCATAAAAAAATAGATTTCTCCATTGCCAGTGACAACTCAACGCACGTTGCTTCCTGGGATCTGAAGTTTCCGAAGTTTGTTAAACAGCTCCAGGTACTGAGTCATGGTGTCAACAGAGTCTGCTGGTGCGAAGAGTCCTTCAGGCTTGGCAGCAAACACAGACGGCAGCTCAGGAACGCTGGAGCTGAGAAAAGACTGCATGAACTCCTTCATGAGGTTCCAGCAGTCCCCTGGAACCACACAGGGACAGTACTCCACCTGAGGAAACACACCATGAGTTAATGCTGTCACAGTAGGAAAATGTAAAGTTTCCACTCTTACTAATATTCATTTAAGACATACCTCTACTGAGATCCCTCTGGCACTGGAGCTCATTGTCACAGTACCCACTTTTATCAAGAAGTCACAGTAGCGGTATCTTGCTCCACGACACTCCACCTTGTGTCCCTTGGCATTTTGGAAGTGACTTTTTAGTTTCACCATGAGAACGTCAAAGTTTGCGTCGGCTATCAGGCAGGGACCGCCCTCAAACAGAGCCAGGCAGCTCAGGGGAGTTTCAGAGTTGTGCATCACGTATAAGAGCTTGGAGGGCTGACCTGTAACAGAAAGAGAATAATCACTGTCAGACGTGTCAAGTAAAAAAGAGCTCAGGCGCTGTACATTTGTTAAGTTTTGGCACTTCAGTATCTTCATTTTGTACAACACTGTAGTAATATACAGGATAAGGCTTTTCATGCAAAATGACAACAAACCATTAAATATATGATAATTTACTACAGTGTAGTGCAGGAGCAAAATAAATGAATATGTAGCAATCTATGGAGTGCAAGTAGGGGTAGACAATTTGATGAGTTTAGGCTTCCACGATCTGCTTTTCAGGCATTAAGACTGAGATATTAAATGTCCTCATAATTCTGTTTGCAAGCTTTCTTTCTCAGGCAGGGAGATTCCAAAGAATAATGCTATTGAGCTGCATTGCGAGAAATCTAGGATTCTGGGACACTGGGGCAATATCATTGATACAGGCTAATCAACTGGGCTGATTATCTGGTATTTTGAGATAATCGTATCAGTCAATGGCCAATGCCTGCGCTCACAAGGCAAATAAACAAAAAATGTCTGCAGACACACCTGGAGGCAGTCTTTTCAGTGCAGCTGCTGTGGAACAATGTTAGTGCTCCCCCTTGTGAGTTTGGGGAATGTGGTGAAAAATTTAGTTTTGAGCCCTGTACTTGAACTCATTTATCCTACTTTAAATGTTTGCTTAAATGTCGTCTTTTTTTTTATATGTTAACATGTTTCTCCCATCATAAGTGACAAATGAGAAATCTAACTAAAGCCTTTGTAATGTACAGTATAGTTAAGTTTCGGGTATATACTTCGGGTATATACTGTACCCGACTCTCCCTTAAATGTCAGTCATGTTCTGAAATCTACAGCATCTACACCAATGTATTTTTCTATTTGATTTATTCATAATAAAAAAAATCCATCTTAAACAACATGTTACTGGCTAACACAACCATGGATATTAGATTGTAGTGTGCATGCAATGATGGAATTATACATGATTTTTAATCATTTTGATATCAGCATTATTAATTGGCCATCGGCCACAATTCTCTCTAAATATCTGTATCGACAAATGAAAAAATCAGTCAATCACTTGCTATTGACTAAAACTCAGTATATCTCGGCTTCTGCTGCTTGGGCTATTACAAGCTATTGTTAAGAAAAAAAAAGAAAAGAAAAAAAAAATCTTTTATATATCCAAACTTTCTGAAAGTGCAACATTAAATCGCAGGGATACTCCAAATACCTGCCCAAGTACGATGAGACAAAGAAATGCAACTGTAATGCAAAGATTTACTGTCTTCTAATGTTCTTAAACAATCTATCATAACAACGAGGTGAAATATGTTGCTCAAAGAAGAAGTAGAGATTGAAATGTTACCGCTGACATTTCCTGTTGCATGGTAAGTTTCACAGTCTACACAGAAGCTGCCCTGCTTCACAGCACCCAGCTGCTCCAGTTTCTTGTGCAGCAGATCCACTGTCTGCTGCACGCTCTTCCCCTCAGCCACAGGCACCTGGCACACACTGTGACACAAAAACAAGACATAAAAAGGAGTAACATCTGCTTTTTAGTTACCACGAGCACGCAACGTTATCAGAACTGTTCCCTGTTTTTTAGAGCATCGTATGAATGAAAGTGAGCGATGCCAAATGATAAAATATGTGTGATGATTGAGGCGAGGTGCTGAAAATTAAGCTGATTGTAATTTAAGGAAATAACGATCCAAATATTGTTCAGTTTTTAATATAGTTAAAATCATCTCACCAAGTGACCCCCATTGATGTCTTGCCTCCAACTGTTTTCTCTTTTTTGTTCCTTCTATCTATCGGTTGAATACTTCCGGGTGAAAGGTGAGTCGTGTCTAGGTGGTAACCCCAGACCCACGAAAGATCTCGCGAGAGTATGATTTTAACCCAAACCATAATTTCCCCCTAATCCTAACCAAGTGTCTTTTCTCTCTACATCCACAGAGATCGTAGCGACGTTACAAAGTATAATTAATTCGTACAACACGCACAATCAAGAAACAACGCGTTCAGATCTCGCGAGACTTAAGGAAATCTAGGGTTCTCATCTAGACACGGCCTTAAATCAGAGTATTTGACATTTTAAACAACCAAGAGACACTCTTGACCATTAATGGTGCTGGATATTCATATACCACCCATAAAAAGTTAAATGCCAAAAAACAACTAATATTACATTCTTGCTAAATTAAATACGTTTCTATGTTGAGTGACGCAAATCACGTCACTTCCTTCTGTTATGGACGTCCGCACGTGTTGAACAAGCAACTGTTTACAGTACTTGTTAATTCTTGATTTTAGCTACCTTATGCCAACAGAAAATACCAGTATTGTAGCTACACCTCCCTTCTAAGTGCAGTGATGCCAAAAGTGAAGAAGTCCAAAGGCGGAGGAGGAGAGAGGAGCGGTGGAGGAGCAGCGGTGGCGCTGGCTGACCAGATCCTGCAGGCGGACACGGTGAGAGCCCGAGGCCGGGTGAAGATAAGAGACAACCGGGCAGAGGACGAGGACACGTACGTAGACGAGCGTCTGTCGAGGAAGATCTTACAACAGGCCCGAATTCAACAAGAGGAGCTTCAGACAGAATATGGCCTGGCACCAGAGAAGAAGAAAACACCAGTCACTGTGCTCGGTAATGTTTTACACTTATGAGTTGTAATTTACATGAAATGCATAAAAAGTGTCCATATTGGCACATTTATTGAGGACTGACTTAAATGGAAAGTTCATGCCCTTGTGACTCATTTGTAGTTATACGTGTTCAGTTATACTGTACTTATTAAAAAAATATGCTAGATGAAAGTAGTGAAGGAAACTTTACACATCTCACTAATCCATTAAGTGTACATTAGGGTTACAACTAATGATTGTTTCCATGATTAATTGTTTATAAAGCTGCAAGGATTAGGCAACTAATCTATTAGTCCATCCAAAGAAAAATAATCACTTAATATGTTGATAATTATTTGATCGTTAAAGTAATTTTCTATGCAAAAACGACAGAAACTGTCAGCCTCTCAAATATGGAGATTTGCCACTTTTCTCTGTTTTGTCTTATTAAGCTGAATTAGGGCTGCAACAATTAAATTAACAGGAAACTATTTTGATAATTGATTAACACATATCTTTGGGTTGTGGACAAATCAAGACTTTTGAGGACGTTGTATAGGGCTTTGGGAAACACTGATACTGAAATACTGAAAATGAGCGACAATGAAAATAATTGTTAGTTGCAGCCCCAAGCTGAATATCTTTGTGTTTTGGACTGACAAAACAAGACATTTAAAGACAGCACCTTGCACTTTGTGTAACTGGGCTGCTCATGTTTCAAATAGCACGCAGATTAACCTATAATGAAAATAATCACTCGTTGCATCCCTAACCATTTAGTCTATAAAATGTCAGAAACTTTCAAATTGCTTCTTTTGTCCAACCAAGAGTCCAAAACCAAAAGACTCATTCCATTCAATAATTTACTATCATAAATGAGAAAGAAATGTAGCAAATCCTCACATTTAAGAAGCTGGAACCAGCAATTTTTTGCTATTTTTGTTTGAAAAATTATTGAAAGGATTTTAGAGTGGCTGAACAAAAAGTCGGCAGCTAATTTTCTGTCGGCCGTCTAATCAAGTAATTGACTAATTGTTGCAGCTCCAGTGTACATGTTGAATATATTTGAGAGTGTAAAGCTCCTTTAGATGACTGAATCAAGAAACATCACTTGACTATGATGTGTAAATCTAAACAGTACAGTGTGGGTGTGACTGTCTAATTAACCTTGTTATGATATTTTAGGGTCTGGCTCTCAGGATGCAGACTCGGATGAGGAGTGGCCTGCGCTGGGAGCAGCAGGTCCCGGTGACGGTGGTGCTGAGTTTGACACTGAAGTCGTCGTTGACCCTGATGATGAGAAGGCCATTGAGATGTTCATGAATAAAAACCCTCCAGTGAGGCAAGATGCATCCTGACTTTATCTTGAAACTAGCTGTAAACCAACAACTGAAATGAGTCACACCAGGAGCAGGAGCTCATTTCCACTTTAAATGCTGACCTGTGTTTTCGTGTTCGGTCGTTTGCAGACGGACCCTCGCTGATATTATCATGGAGAAGATCACAGAGAAGCAGACTGAGGTGGGAACAGTGATGTCAGAGGTGTCGGGGTGTCCAATGCCCCAGCTGGACCCGAGGATCATAGAAGTGTACAGAGGTGTCAATAAGGTGAGTTATATCAGCTGTCTTAAAGTGCACAATACTCCAACCTTCAGTACATATAGACAGATCATTAAAGGGAACATTTTCCGTTAAAAATATGAACTCGTATAAACATATTGTCTCTAAATCATCACTTATGACCCACTAGAAGTGTGTGGTGGTGCCTGTATCTGCAGGGACCCTGCTCTAGTGTTAGTAAATGTAAAATGTCTTAGATAGCTGTTAAATAATAGCTGTCATTTCTGTTCTTTTGCTTCAGGTTCTGTCAAAATATCGTAGCGGTAAACTGCCAAAGGCTTTTAAAATCATCCCAGCACTTTCAAACTGGGAGCAGGTTCTCTATCTGACTGAACCTGAGACCTGGACTGCAGCTGCCATGTACCAAGCAACAAGGTGAGTCTCAGGTTGGTTTGGATATGACTTTACACAGAGAGAGTTATTATACATCCTGCAGATATTTATGCATGTGTTTTTTCATACTTTTGTTATAGAATCTTCTCCTCCAATCTGAAAGAGCGTATGGCTCAGCGGTTCTACAACTTGGTGCTGCTGCCCCGAGTGCGAGATGATATCGCAGAGTACAAGCGACTCAACTTTCACCTCTACAGTGCTCTGAAGAAGGCCCTGTTCAAACCAGGAGCATGGTTTAAAGGTGAGACAGAAAGTTAAAGGTATACTATGCAGGGTTTTCCCTAAAAACACAAAAAACAAAAACACATTGTATGGACTTGTATAAATTATCCCACTAAATCATCACTTATGACCCAGTAGAAGTGTGTGGTGGTGTCGGTATCTGCACAGATCCTCCCCTCTGCCTGTAGTTTTTTTTTTAAATTTTCTCTTATTTTGCTGTGCTTGGGATGTTTCTGCTCAGAGGGATATACATACCTACACATAGAGGCAGAGCAGACTGAGGTTTGCTTCAGCTGTATTCACACAAAACCTGGCATTGTGCAGAGGTGTGGGCCTGTTTATTTGTGCTTTTGAACGCAATCGCTGTGAAACATTCAGAAAATGTTTTTATTTCTCTTTTAATTCACTGCTTTGTTCTTGCTAATGCCTCTCCCTCACTTCATGCATTCTCTACCTCTCTTAACCACTGCTGCTCTTCCTCTCTCTCAAGTGTTAAGTTGGGGAGGGGGGGCTGACTGTGAATGGTGCCTTTACAAACAGCAACTGTCAAATCCTTCATATTAATATGTGTTAAAAGTATAATAAATATAATATAATAGTTGCGGCCCAAATTGATAATAATCTCATGTCTCTTAAAGACTAATTTAGCACCAGACGTTTCAGGCCTGTTTCACCTCTGATCACACACAGCATCACTGCTCACTCTCCAAACTGAAAAACTATGCCCGTTAACATCTCTAAAGAAATAGTATTTACAAAGGCTTAACTATTTGGTAAAAAAAAGTCATATTGCGATTACTTTGACTGTCAGATCACCAGGATTCATTTTATTCACTGTTTACGGTAAATAATGTCCCACCGTTACTAAAATTTAAAGACCAAGCTGCAAGTAAAATCAAAATAATGTCAAAATAAAATAGTTCCTGAATGTGCACTGCAGACCTTTAAACAGTATCCGTCACGTCGGTTTCTGTTTTAAATTCCACAGTGAATGCTGGCTAAGCCTTAGTCACATTTGACCCTTGAAAATAAAAAGTAGGTGAAGTGAATGAATGAGAGGATTTGACAGCTTGTTGCAAAGAAGAAAACACAAGCTTTCTGGGCCATGTCTCGTTTCTAATTTCAGCACTAAATTTAGGCATTTTATTCTGAGGACAGTGACAAGAGGATTAGTTGGTGTCCACAGGGTAAATAACATCATTAGTTCTGAAAGCACAGTAATTAACACACTCACATTTAATTGGGGCAAATCACCCTTCATATATGTAGCATTTATTTTGGTTGATGATTATTGAGGATTTTTCTTCCTTTAATCCTGTCAGTCCTGTGTTGTCACAAACTGTCCCAGTTTGATGGGACCATTTTCCCCAAACATGCAATGACCCATATTTTGAAAACCAGCAGTATGAGACAACACCACTAGGTGGCACTGTTGCTCACAAATACACAAGTTCTGTAAATCACATACAGAATGAGAGAGATACTAGATTAATTTATTTTCCATTGATTTCTCCATTATTGGAGTTAATTGAATTTACTTTAGAAATTAAATATTTAATTACTGGAACAGATGATGTAATATTTAATTCAAGGTTTTTCTGTGTGATCGATGCACCTAAAGGCTCTGAAATGTTTTTTTAAAGAAAACATTTTCCACAATGTTTGAGATAACATGTGGACACACGTGAAAATAAACTTAACACAGCACAAGATTATACATGGGTAAATATTAAGTGTAATATGCAGTGTGCAGTATGTCACATCTGGATTTACACTGCCATCCTTTTTTGCTGAAAGATGTTAAGCTTTTGTCAGTCAAACCAAAAGAAGAGTCAGTTTCAGAAGGTGAAATAAATTCTACAGGCCTTCCCATATTTAACGGGCTTAACTGTGTGCTTTTGAATCAGAAAGGTTGTGGGTAGAGTACTGAAAATTTAAACTTAAGTACAGTTACTCCCATAAAGCATGATTCAAAAGTTAAAAATTATCCTTTGAAGAAACCTACTTAATTAAAAGTAAAAAAAAGTACTTGGTTAATAACTTACCCAAGGTACAGATTACGTTCCATTTCAATATTTTTTAGGGTGTACTTCAACTGTGACAGTAATGGTAACATTTAAGTTGGCATTAGGTTAGGTTAACTGCTCTCTAAAACCAAACAGACAGACTGGCTACAAGATAAGTTTATGTCAGTAACATTTAAGATTTATGTTACAGATGAGAAATCAACATAGTTAACATTAGATAACAGTATGTTCAACTTACTTCAATGTGCTTGCATATGTTAAAAATGTGGAGAATGATTTCAGGATGCACAGCAAGCGCGTTATCATGCAACTGTTATATATTTTGGTATGTTATAATACTTTTATTTCTGGCAGCTTGTAACTTTAAGGCTTGATCCCTGAACTTAGAGGACACTAGTTGTAACAAAAAACCTGTATTCAATGTTGGAGGTACTGTAATTACCACTCTTGGATTAGTAGATAGCAGCATAGCATGACTGTAAAACGTACAGAGGTACCTTAAAACTGAACAAGACATGAATGTCTCACATCAGTCAAAGTCTGTTGTCAAAGTAATTAAACATAAATTTTATGGTCACAGTTTTATATTATCAGTTCCCATGTATTAACTTTCACACAGCCAAGTTTGTTAATCATATAACTATACAGAGTTCTATGATGACGTGAATACTGTCAAGTTGTAAACCCGGGAATCTTCCCTGTCTGTCCCATCCATCCCATATGTGATCATGGCATAATGGAAGATGCTATTGATTTGTATTATTGGAAGTGTGGGATCCAGTTTTTGCCGCTTTACCCAGATTTGTCTCTTGACTAGAGCCTAAAAGTAGAAGTTTATCATGGCCTCTGCTGGAGCACTCTTGTAATATTTGCTGCCTCTTCTGTCACACAGGTATACTGATTCCTATGTGTGAATCTGGGACGTGCACTCTCAGGGAGGCCATCATCATCGGAAGCATTCTCACAAAGTGCTCGATCCCTGTGCTCCACTCCAGGTAAGGTTTCCTTTCACTGCCTCACACCAGCAGACAGATGTCAGCCTCTTATCTTTAGGTAGAAGATTCAGCCAATTATCACTGAAAGCTTTGTATTGTGTGGTGTTGGCAAGTCAAAAGTAAGGTCAAGGTTGCATAACATGAAAGGTTGTATAACATGCACAATCTGTCTTGTCTTTCAGCGCTGCAATGCTTAAGTTGGCAGAGATGGAGTACAACGGCGCCAACAGCATTTTCCTGCGGCTTTTGCTTGACAAGAAGTACGCCCTGCCTTTCCGTGTCCTGGATGCCTTGGTGGCCCACTTCCTGTCCTTCCGCAGTGAAAAACGTGTGCTTCCTGTGCTGTGGCATCAGAGTTTACTCACCCTGGCTCAGCGCTACAAGGCTGACCTGGCCTCCGAACAGAAGGCATCACTGCTGGAGCTGCTCAAGATACAAACGCACCCACAGATCTCTGCAGAGATCCGCAGAGAACTGCAGAACTCTGAGTCGAGGGACATTGAAATTGGGCTCCCTGTTACAGTTGAAATGGACTGAAGATTCTGTCTGGTCTGGCACATCTTCCTCCTCCTCCTCCTCTGATGAAAATGATTCATGGTTTCTTCAGCATGAAGAAAACTTTTTTAAATCTAACTTCATTATTCTTTCTATCCTATGAAAGGACAGTTTCAAAGATCAGAGTCTCAGGAACCATAATTCTGTTCCCTGCTTGGATGAGTTTGCACATTTAAAGATGCACATCAGTTGTGATGTACATGTTGTAATTTCTGAATCTGTGCTGTTTTCCTGCAGTTGCAGTGCAGTGAATACAAAGACTGGTATTTGTGTACATTTGATTAAGAGCAACTTTGTTCTTTTGAAGCAACAATTTGGATTAAAAACTAACTGAATCCTTAAAATTTGGTCAGGGATCATGTGTTTCTCTCCATTTTATGTTGACAACTATGAAAGCAATGCCAAGATGGAAGGTAAAAGATAGAAAGAGCAGGGGCTGAATTGCAATATATTCAAACCAGTCGTCATCACATTTACTTTACCTGCCTTGATATCTTCAAATAGGAAATAAATTTTGATACTCTTAAGTATAACATTTTCTGGAACATGCATAACATCATTTCTGTGGTTTTTCTGTGTTGAATTGTATCAGTAAACGTTCACACTCATTCAACATTAATCCATTCAAAACAAACAGCCCAGGCTGCAGGTATTATGTTTTTACATTGTCTGTCCATCCCATTCTCGTGACCGTGATACCTCAAGAATGTTTTGAGGAAATTTCTTCGTACAGATGTTCACTTGGACTCAAGGATGAACTCGTTATTTTTGTGGCTAAGATCGAGGTCACTGTGACCTCACAAAGCACATTTTTGGCCATAACTCAAGAATTCACACATTAATTATGACAAAAATTTCACACACAAATGTGTAATACATGACATTTTATATCTGAAAGTCAAAGGTCAACTTCAGCTCTTTATCAGTCCTCTGTACTCCTCTGTAAAAAAAAAAAATCCCTAAGTGAAGGCAGCATGTTTCTCACTGGAAATGATTCACTGGATTCACACATGTCAATATAATGATAAGCAAGGTTATTATAGTAAACTAAAACTATGTGTGGAAAAAAACAAACATTTTACATTTTACATTTCATTTTTAAATGAAAACTAGACTTAAGAGAAAAACAAAAACTCACCAGAAGAATATTTTGAACTTAATCCAACTAAAATATAATGAAAATATGCCAGGAATGTCTTTAGTTTTAGTCTTTGTTAATGTGGTCAAATTTGTCACCTCAACAAGCATGAGGAGGCATTGGTGCATATTGAGACAGATGTCTACATGACTGTGTGTCATCTGTCTTTACAAAATGTTTGTGATTGTATTATAATAAGTATTCTGAACTTCTTAAACTGTGCCAATAACAAACACCACCCATATTATAATACACGTAGTAAGTACAACTAGTACTGAAACTTAATAACAACTTAAGGAAAACAAAACATTTTTAAACAATGAAAACAAAACTTAAACCAACAAAACCACTCTGAATTGAAAGCAAAAGTTAAAGATAAAATAAAATCAAACTGACAAGAAATACAAAGATACAACTGATAATAACCTCTATTTTGCAGAAAAATACATTTAATACCTATAGCAGATTAATACATTACAAGTCTATATTGCATATGAGTCTGCTTTGTTAAATGTTTGTACTCCATACCACATTGTGGTCCAGAATGATTAAATGAACTAAAACTGAAACTGTAAAATGCAACTAAATTTTGTTAAATGAATAATAATATAAATTTTATAATGGCAGAAATATTGAGTCAATATGTTAAAAAGAAAATAAATGGAATTCACCAATTATTGATATGACTTAGAAAAATTGTAAATATAAATAAAAACAATTAGTTAATTTCAGCCTTACTCCACATTGCAAGACGAGGCCCAGTTTTACTAAATATTTTTTCTGTATTTGTCTATTTTTACTTGAGTCTGACTAGTCAACAAGGAGACCAGAGAGCCAGTCCCTTAATAATTTGGTAGACATTTTTTGACATTTTTCATATTTTATATATTTTTATTTTTCGAATTCTCACATTTAATGTAAAGGTCAAATATGACGCCCACTTGAGCCTCTCATGTTTGTAACTGAATGACTTTAAAACGAGGTAGCCGTTTATGAACCGTTAGCTGTCGTCACAGGACTGAGTAGGCCTAGCTAGCTAACCTGAGCTAACAGTTAAAATAACTCTATGCTTGTTACTGTCAACAGCTAGGTTAGCTTAACGATTAACGCTAGTTGATATTTTCATTTCGTGAAATCATTTTTAACGTTAATCCTTCTGTATTTAGCCTCGTCGAATGGATCTTTGTGAAGATGGACAGCTTAAAAGTCGATCCACAGACACAAATGACCGTGATACGGGGCATGATGTGGTTCTCAGGGCGGTCAGCGACCCTACCGTGACCCGCGACCCCAGAGCACTGCACCACCTGACGGCCACGGAGAAGACCTGCCACCAGGTGTCCCCGTACTTTGGCACGATCCAGACAGACATTCAGCCATACATGCGGAGGATACTGTCAGTGTGGATGTTTCAGGTACGCACATCAGTCAGGCGGCTCCAAAGTGACAGACTTAAATTTCACATAGCTGAAAAGAGCAACAGGTGGCTGACTGTCTTTCAGGTGTGTGAGGAGCAGAAATGTGAGGAGGAGGTGTTTCCTCTGGCCGTGCATTACCTGGAGTGTTACCTGAGCCGTTTTCCTATTGAAAAGTCCAAACTGCAGCTCTTAGGGGTTGTTTGCATGTTCCTCGCCTCCAAAATGAGAGAGACTGTCCATCTGACTGCCAGCAAGCTTTGTATCTACACAGACAACGCCTTCTCTGTCTCAGACATCCTGGTAACTCTTTATTTTTTATATAAACTACGGGATAATAGAAGTGCAGTCATTCATATAATGCAGTTTTAGGACTATCAGTCTGTCTAGAGTGGTCTCAGTAACTCACAATTCATAAACAATGACATAACACAACTAATTTACAAACCAGTGGTCAATAATATAGGGCAGCCTCATAAGCATGCCTACTAGTCATCGGGGCCTGTTATCCCAAAAACATTGGATCATACAGAAGTTATTTCACTTAGGCCCCAGGTAGTTGTGTGTGAGCAGTGTTGGGGAAACTATTTCAAATCTGTAGTTTACCTAACTATAACTACTTCACATTGTAGTAGAAAAACTGCTACATCTTAACTACTCATAAAAAATACCTTGTCAAACTAAAACTACTTTTAAAAAAAGTAGTTCAACTATATCCAGATCACATCATGGGGAAATGATTTGGAATTTCATGCTGTACACTGAGCTAAAACTGAACAGACACTGAGTAAAGTGTAGGTGTGTTTGATTTAGGGACTAGGGCAGGCCAGTCCTCCCTTAGGCAGCCTAAGGATGTTTTAAAAAAGAAGGTAGGAAGCAATTGTTAAGGTGCAATCAAGAAAATGCTAAATTTCCAGGGAAATTCATAGTATTCTATGGCACATCATGGTGATTTTAGAGGGCTGTCATGATGTCAGATGTTCACTACACAATTATAGTGGCCAGTGTTATAATAACAACATTATTGCAACATGTAGAAATTCTGAAGAAAAAAAATGTTATCAGTCAAATTAATCAAAGTTTTGTTTATTGTGTATTTTGTATCCTATTTGCCAGACGAATTATGCTCAAAATACGAATAAAGCAAGATGGAGAGAGTCTGTACCCATAACTGTACATGATTTTGCATGGCAGTAGTAGCCACACACTGTGGTAGCCTACAAAGCATGAACAGAAAGAAATGGAAATGTTTTAAGAGCATATGTTTAGGAGGTGCTGGATTATTTACACAAGAAGTTTTAGAAGTCTGAGACTGTGGGCCTCCCCTCAGACAAATTTTGAATAAAGGCACCCTCTCTTAGTTTGTTTACTTAATCCTGTTCAGTTTCATTATGTTATTCGGTCCCATAGACACCGAAAAATTGAGCCAAGATAGCCTAATATTGCTGTATGATATAACTAACTAAAAAATGTCTGGACAGTCAGAATTCCCCCTAACTGTATCTCTGAACTATTCTATGTGATCTCCTTTTTATAACTTATGTAATATTTTTTTTCACTTCCATTCACTGAGCCTCCCCTAAACTGTTTGGAGCCTCGCCCCCCACTATGAACTGATTGACACAACAATATGTTTATTATTAACATGATATCAGTATTTGATTTTTCAAATATCATGGTTATCATCAATACAGATATATTGCAACACTACTTTTAATCAAACAGCAGGTGATTAAACCATGGCTAATGAGTTGGCCAGTGACCTGAAGCATTGTAGCATATTGTATTACAAAAATAGCACATCAAAATACAATGAATATACTGTATAGTTTGTAATTAACTACCTAAACTACATGACCCAAATTAATTAACTACTGAAAAAGCTACTGAGATTTTAATGTAGTTAATCCACCTCCCAACTACTGCAAATTATAGTTAAACTAGTAATTGAACTACATGTAGTTAACTGCACCCCAAGTAAGGAACCACTGTTCATTGAGTCTCCCTCACATGGTGGACATAACTTTGTTTTAAGGGTTCATAAAGCAAAAAAAACAAAAAAACATCAGACATTCTGTGAAAAATCCTCGTGTACAACAAATAATGTCTACATTATGCAGACGTTTCCATGCAGGGGCATTTTGATGGGGGATTAAGTGGAGAGGAATGTGTGTGTTGCAGCAGTGGGAGGTGGCTGTGGTGTCCAGGTTGGACTGGTGTCTGGCCTCTGTGGTACCCTCTGACTTCCTGGAGCCAATTCTTCACGCTCTCCCCTTTGTTCGGCCCCACCACCTCCCAAACATGCGCAGGCATGTTCACGCCTACACTGCTCTGGCAGCCACTGGTAAGTTACATAACTGAGTTACCAACACATGAGATCTCTCCAATTAAAATACTGCTGAGGACAATTTGCAACTGGTGTTAATGAAAAATATTTAGACGTGATAACCGAGACATATTTGACCAAATACTCTCTTGTGTTAAATGATTTCTGTGCTCATTTTTAAGGCCACTTTATGCTTACAGTGCAATAAAAGCAGCTTTTTAAAATCCCTTGCGATCGAATGAGTGTATATTTTTTTGTTAGAGAGCATTAAATGTAACTGTTAAATTAAATGACTTTCTGCACAGTGAACAATGGACACAAAGCAGCCATAACTTTGATTACGATGTGTCAGCAGTTCATTTAGGAGACAGAGAGCTGAGTTTGTGTAATCCTGTATTGTCTGCTGTGAAAGACCTGTGTCCGACTATTCAGCTGGCTGATTTCCCACGCATCTCTGTGATGCTGCCCGAGGCAACCGGTCACAGGGATACAGTCAGTTAGTGCCGTTTTAGACAGACCCACTATGTTATTACAGCCCATAAAATTCAGATAATTCCAGGCTCCCGACATTGTATCCCATTCATAAAGGTGTCTGAGCATGGATTGAATAGCTGACTTTTTGTCTCAGCATTTCTTCTGCCTGAGGCAATAAGGATATAGTATCAGATTATCAGGTTTTGGGAAATGTCTGCTTTTGAGTACTTGCTTTTGTCCATCAGGGTGTGTCCACAATGGTGGCATCCGTCTAATTGTCTACCTGCAGCCTTTACTGACTTTGTCACTGTTGCAATAATGAACAAGTACTTTAATTGAGCATTCTGAGCTATCCAGTTAGGAGTAATCTTTAACAACAAACAAATAAACTTATAGTTGACAAAATCATCACCAAATAATATATGCATATATGTTGCCCCCCCCCCCCCAATTGTGGAATGCACTTACAAAGTAAATCTCACTACTAAACAGATGTATAAGAAAGATGGAGAGCACACATTGCCAGGAAACTCAATGTACTTATGTCTATCTATGATTTGCTCGAGCCGTTTGTTCTGCACTTTAAAAGGATAGTTTGGATTATTAGATATGGGGTTATACAAGTTACTTGTATAAATGTCAGTGTATTACCTAGAGCGGATGGCTGTCAGCATGACCCCAGTTTGGATAAGCAGTGGGAGTAGCTGGTGCAGGAGGCCAAGCAGTATACTGCTGTGGACAGGGTCAGCAGGAAAACATATTTTAGAGACCTAAACAAATCAATATCAGTTTAGGTGTACATTTTGTATTTAGAATACTTTCACTGTTTTACTGCTATAAACTGCTGTTATGTAAGCCAAATATCGCTTTCTTCAAACCAACCAGACTTAATGGGCGAAAACTATCCCTTTAACTTAATTTAACTTTATTTAATTCTTTTCACATTTTATTTTGATAGCTCAATTTTCTCTACTAAATCTAAATCATTTAATATTATTATATTATTTCAACTTGTCAACCCTGTGTTTTTGTTTTTATTTGCCTTTTTCGATAGAAGCAGTAACTACTGTGTTTTATTGTTACTATATATAAATAATTGTTGGTTAAATGTATCTTATGTAGAATGTTATGAGGAGGTATGATTCCATCTTTAACTAAAAACCTTAAGTTGTACTTTAAGGGAGCTACAAGTGGTCACCGTGCCAAGCAAATACTGGTTATGATTCTTTTAATTTTCAGAGTAAGTAATCTACCTCTCTTGTCCTCAGATGACAGGTTTTCAGTGTTCTTGCCCTCCACTGTTGCATGTGCCTGTGTAAGCCTTGCCACGCAGAGACTAAAGGTAGTGGACGCAGCTGTCGCCTCTGATTCAGTCTTGAAGTTTTTGGCCAACCTTTTGTCCATCGATCTGGTAAGGGTAATGTTTAACTTACATTTTTAGATGATATCTCTTTTGACTTTGCTCTGTTGTCCACACTCACTGGCATGATAGTGACCATTTTAGCAAGCACTCTGATCACACAGTCAAAAAGAACAAACAAACTGTTCAGAAAAGCAAACCATGAACATTTAGTACTGGTCGAGATCCACTGAAAAAGTTTGCCCATGACCTAGTGATGAACTCAAGGTTGCTTTTCTTTCAATCTGACCCTGAACAGAACTCTGTCCTCCTCTGCTATGACCAGCTAGGGAGTGTGCTGGAGCACAGCCTGCCCTCTCGTTTCCAGGCTAGTGTTAGCAGATCAGGAGCACACAGTTCAAAGATCAGCTACACCCCTGCTGACATTCAGGATGTTGTATGACACCGGTGACATCAAGCTAAAACACTCCTCCCTTACCATGAATGGCAAGAATGAATTGTAAATTTACAGCTGTGAGAGACAACAAGGAGCTTAAAAACCTGGTGAAACTTTTTCTTAAATGCCATGTCTCCTTCATTTCAATTCTTTACATGTTGTGTTGAATGTGTTTGGAGCCACTGCAGTATGAAAAATGATTGAGATTTGTTTAAATTGTCCTTGGCCTTAAATTTGCAGTTTCTAAAACAGATTCGTAAGATAGACTGATTAATATTAAAAGGTCACATGAACTTTTTTGTGATATTGATAGTTGATAGTTGAATTGTACTGAATCCTAATAGCAATGTTTGCTCATTATAAATGTGTTATCTTTTATCCACATGTATTTATATATATTTTGCATTTATATGGATTCGTTAAAAATGTAACATTACCTTTATGGATGGATAGTTCTGACAGTTTGAATAGATTTTTTTTTTTTTTTTTTTTTACATGTTTTCAACACAGTACTGAATTCCCTTGACTATAAATCAGAACTGTTCAACTACAAAATGAAAAAGGTCACAAAAACATGAGCCAGCACTTGAGTTCTTCATAATTTTTTATTGAGTTCCTCATCCAGGTCACATGGCAGATCACACAGTCATATAAATGATAAACCAGGAACTTTGGCAAACATGGTTTTTGTTGCAGATAAAGAAAAAAAAGTCTGAATACCTGCAACTTCTGGGACAAGGCAGAGAGATAAACAGTCACAAAATGCCCCAATGAACTTAATATTGTACAAAAAAATCAACCAATACCATTTTAGACCTGTCTTCCCAAAGGCTAACATTTTTTCCTCTGTGTCACACTTCATTGATAAATGATCAGTTGATGCTACAAATTAGAAATGACAAGAACTTCCAGTTGAAATTAGGGAATTCCTAGTTTACTTTTGTATAGATGCAGCATTTAAATTCTTCACAAGCCCCATAATGTGCCAAAAACAACATAACCATAAATAACCTAAAACAAAAAAAACAGTGTACGCATTCCAGTTTCTGAACAACAGCATGGTTCCAGTTACTGTCTTGTGCAACTTCTGTTACAAGAACTCAATACTTAAATGATAGTTGATAAATAAGTTGTATGGTTATCAGGTTTCGATGGTCTGATAAAGTGCTATTCTAGGCACTGGCTTGAAGTTCTAATTTAATGCCAAGCATGCCAATCCAATAAAGTAACTCCAGCATGCAGCATGAAATTTCATACAGAAACGAACATAGTGATGATGTACCTTTCTCTGACCACTAGGAGGTATTTCATAAAGCAGGATTAGGAAGCAAACCAGACAACTATAAAAAGTTATATTAAATATCTTGTCAAACTTAATCAAGGATTATCAACATGCATAATTCATCATTTCACTTTTAAACGTAGTATATTAGTTTTGTGTTACGGTTGTTTCAGTCACCACAACATGCAACATTTTAACAGTTATATGGCTAAACTTCTCATCCAGCTTTGTGAAATACTGTTCCATCCCAGGTGTCTGTACATTTTAGATTAAAATGCAAAGTTCAATGCACCCGAGCTCCTTGACTGATCCTGAAAATTCAGTTTAAAGGTTACACATTAAGTATGAGCCACGTCATACACAGCATACAGGAATTAGCTGAGGCTCGTGGTTCACTTGCAAACACACGTTCCTGTTTTTCAAATTTCAATTTGTGACCTTCACAAAACTGAGCTCCACCTTTGTGTGAAACTGCCACCTGCATACAGAGAGTGACTGGCCACCTGCGCACTTGTATCACTGTAGGCTTGGAAGCAAAAGCAGGTTCTACTGGTTAGGCTTGATGTGTGTCATGATTATTATTCAAGTCATTATCCAAAAGTCATTTCAAGGAAACACAATTAAAAAAAACCCTCTTTGAGAGCCGAAATCCCTGTTACAAATGCACGTCATCTTGGCACTTTTTTGCTAGTGCTTTAAATAAAGAAACAAAAAAAAATATTGCAAATTTGCTCTTTGGTATCCATGAAATGTAATTATCCCCACATCCTAAAGAGTGAAAGCTGTAGTACAGACTGAACCCTTCCCGACATTGAAACTGCAAGTTATTGCTGTTATCTTAGATAATCATGGTAGACAGATGATGAGCTATCACAAAGCTAGAATTCCAAAGAGCCATTAAGTCGTAAATACTTTCTCACGCTGTCCTGTTGACAATAAAACACCGACTTATGTGGCTTATGCAATATTCAAATAATAGTCCTGCTGTTACTGTGTAAAATGTCAATTTCCTAGTTTATTGTCACTAAGCAATGTGCTCTACAACCTGTTACTTTTTGATATTGAAGACCAGTGTTTTGGTTTCAGGGTGACTTTTTGCCTCAACTACACTTTGACAGTAAGCTCTCATGTTGAAAATTAGAGCTCCTGATTGATCAACAGCAGCTCTCGTCTTCCTCCTGAGAATCTTTGAAATGGACATGATGATCATTTTTGTAAAATACTGTGGCATCCGGTTATTTTTAGCCCTCAAATTCAAATAAGCTTTTCATAAACTCCTATTAGTGTCATTTATCAATCACCATCTAAAATACAATCTGATGTTCAACAAGAAGCCACCTCCCTTTTTGGTTCTGTGATTCCTGACGTTAGCCGAAATGATCATCACTATCATGTGCTGGTAATTTCACATAATGCACTTTGGCTATCATGTCTCCAGTACTTTATGCCCTTTGAAACTTCTGACTGAAAAACAAAGTCTTTAGTAAGTGTCCTTAACTAATTACTGGTCTTCAGCTTGCTGCAGAGCCTCGTATAACCAGAGCCTGTTTGTAAGCCTCAGTTACATTATCACAGTCTGTGATGGAGAAGGCACTGTCAGCCACTCCAGACTTGTAGCAGTTCCAGGGCCTCAGCGGCCCATCCCCAAGAATCCCGTCTTCTTGGATGTCCAGCAGGTTGTCAGCAGACACGCATCCTCTCATGCTGGCCTTGGGTGGTTTGTCCAATTGTGTCGGAGGTCCAACACGGTCTGGAAGATCCAGCTGGTCAAAGGACTCCGAAGACAGAATGCTGTCCTCGCTGATGGCCCCACTCGGTCTCAACCTGGCACCCCCACGGGGTAAAGAGGCTGCCAGCTGGTCCAGAGAGCCAAACTCCTGAAGCCCACCAGAGGAGAACTTTCCATTGCGCTTCAGGATGCCTTTCCTATAGGTTGGAGCTGAAGGGCATTCTTTAGTTGGTGGTGCCCAGCCAGAGTCACTGTTCTCAGGAGAAGAGGAGTAGTACCCCGACTCTTGTTCTGTGGGCTTCTTCAGGATACCTTTGCGAGGCACCGATGCAGCTGAAGGGGCATTGGCTGGTGAGGACAAACCCAAAACGTTGTGTGGCTCCACTGAACCTACAGCAGAGGACTCACTCGTTGCCTTCTGCTTCACACTGTTGCGTCTCTTTAAAATACCTTTTGAGGGGCGACTGTCCGTGCTCACCTCATGAACAGTCTGGGAGACATTGTTCTCCTTACGTGACCTTCGCAGAGAGCGCTGCCGGACTACATCCCCTCCACCACCCTGTGAGCGGAGCAAGCAGCGCATCTTGGAGCCGTTCTCCAGCAAAGGCCTGGATGTGCGGCGCAGCCAACTAGCAACTCCAGCCAGCCCAGCAGGGTGTGTTGTTGATGGAGAGACTGGTGAAGCCGTCTGCTCTGCTGAACTGCTCTTTGTCTCAGCCAGTAACGGCTGCTGGTAGCCCCAGTTGAGCCACCAGTGCCCTGCAATCTCCTCTATTGTGGCTCTGCGCTCTGGATTTACCATCAGCATCCAACGGATAAGCCCACAAGCATCTGAAAGAGAGGAATAAAGAAAAAAAATGTGTATTTTATTTGCTGGGGTTTTTTGTGTTCAGCTTAGAAAATCAACATTACATTACATTTACATGAAAAAATAAAGTGCAACACTAAGGTTGAGAATCAATTCCAAATAAGAACAGATTCAAAATTACGACTCTACAGGAATTATTTGGGAATTTCAACTTCAATTCTGCTCATTGATTCCTAAACAAATTTGACTTGCGCTAGGTTCATATTAAACTGTGTACTGCAAACCTTAGCATAATCTGTCTGTGCCTATAGACATGCAAGTCTGCTCATCTCCTAATATAATTATCTTACTAAATTGTGTTTCTAGTATTATTCTTAGATTACTGTAGAAGACATTTGTTGCCAAGTTGTCTGCCTAGCAGGTGAATAGCACAAATTTGTGAGTCTTAACCTCAGTTTAGCAAATGCTATGCTACAAAACACTTTACAAGGATACTTCTCTAGTAGCCCAAGTAAACCCCAAAAATACTGAAGAAACCAGAAAAGAGACCACTGCCATTATGGCTATTTAGCTAATGTTAGCTTAGCTCTGTGTTTTGCTTGTAATATTTATCTGGTTGTTTCACACAAGTCTGCTGTGAAGAAGGCAGGAGGACACGCAAATGATCACAATTGAGAATTATTAAGATACAAAATTGATAAGCTGAATTATTAAAAGTTCAAACAATCTCCAATCCTTTGCAACACAAAAATATAAACACCAAAGTAATGTTTCCGACTGTTCAAAGAAAAGTTTAAAGTCTCACCAGAGGGGTTGATGGGTTTACGGTAGTTTCCAGTGCTTATCTGTTGGACTAATGTCTTGTGGTTGTGTCCATCAAACGGCATGGTACCATGAACCATAGTGTATAACAGCACGCCAAGAGACCAAGTGTCCACCTCTGGTCCCCGGTACGGCCGTCCATTGACAATCTCTGGGGAAGCATACAGGGGGCTGCCACAAAATGTCTGAAGATACTCATCACCATGGTAGAGATTCGACAGGCCGAAATCTGCAATCTGCAAGAACAAGAATGTCACACTGAGCCACGTCACATGTATGATCATCAGTTTACTGTAACCTCCCAAAAGATTTCCACATGCATCACTGTCCCCTCATCAGTTACTCATAACATGACTACTGTGATTTCACATTTAAAACATTTCCCTTTACACAACATCTAAGGCAAGAAGTAATGAAAACTGTCTCATTAGCTACTCTATATGAATATTTGTTTTATATTTCTTTTGTAATAACCACCACATGCTGTCATTTATAATCGTAACCTTATACAATATACAAAAAACAAAAACTGCTGGTGTGTAAAAAGTCATTTTCATGTTAAACAGGTCCCTTATTCATACCTTCACATTGCCGTTGCCATCGAGCAAAATATTCTCCAGTTTCAAGTCCCTGTGTACTATTCCATTCTAAGAGAAAGAAAAAAAGATATCAGTTTTTTACCATAAACCGTTTTCCACAATGATAATTTCTCAACCAAGGCTGTTACACACCGGTTTACTGGAAGTTGTCTATATTACATAAAGGGATTAGTTTTTACTGGGTCAAAACACATTCTTTTCCAAGAGAAGATTTTTTTTCTGGTACGTCAGCTATGCTTCATTGTCCTCCGCTCTGCAGGGGGGCATGCCTTTGACTCTAGTGGAGTTTGTTTTCCTTTCAAAAATGCAGGTCAGCTACCTCTCACGTATGGATACCTCTTGCAGCGATGGACACATTCTTTGTAGGTTGTAGTTATGTAGTTCATTTATTGTTAAGATGCAGTCATGAAGAAACTTTAGAATCCACACCACACCATACATAACTGATTAATAACAGGATTTAGGTGGCCTTTTCCTGCTTTCAGCATGGAAAATAAATATTTAACAAGATATCCGCACTCAGTAAATGTGAACTAAGACAGATGGTCAAGGCAGACTATGACAGGGCAATTCACTCTGTAAATATTGTCTAGCAAACATATATAAATGTTCTGCAAAGTGCTAAACTAAAATATAGTGTGCTGTAAATGTTCGTAATTGCACAGCTCTGGACTACAGGAATAACTGATTGTTTGTGTGTGTGTGTGTGTGTGCTCTGTTCCATCACACCCTCATTAGAGCGTGAGACCATGCGTGTGTGTTGGGACTGTGCTGTGTGTGCTGGCCTTTAGCCCTGACGCTAGCTCTCCACAGACCAACTGTTCAGTTCCCCCTGCATCGTTCTCACAGCCGCCCTGTTCTGAACAGCACGCGGACACTGAATAATGCCCATTATGTAACTTTGGGGGTGCCAGCGCCCTGGAAAAAACAACTAGCAGAGCAGCTAGTCTGAGTGGAGCTCTGTGCCAATGGGTTTGTTGTAATAGCCATTCATGAAGAGGGATAAGATAGTCCACCACAGCAACAACTCTGGTTTTTATGCAAGACTTAGGAATGCACACAAGTTCTCCTAGATTATGTTTTCTGTGAAGGACTTAATATACTCTGGGTGGAGAAAGACTGCCTTACCTGATGGCAGTAGTGTACAGCTGACACAATTTGTCTGAAGAAGTGTCTGGCCTCCCGTTCAGAGATGTTCCTCCTGTCACAGATGTAGTCATACAGGTCCCCTCGGCTAGCATACTCCATTACAATCACAATTTTGTCTTTGTTTTCAAATACTGTAAAAAAAAACAAACAAACATCAGAACATTTTTTTATTCAAGGTTTCAAATCCAACTGATCACCAAAGTGAAGCTGAAAATCATCAGGAATTTTAGTCTAGACTGTGCTGAGCCTTTTTAAATATTTTAATTAAGAATATCCCTGCATTTTAAACAAATTTCTATCTTCCTATACGACCCCAAGTAAAAACTGATTAGGACACACGGGGCCCTGTGATGAACTGTATTGCAAATTATCATGCAATGAGGTGGAGAAACACTGAATGATGACCATCTCATCAGGCGTAAGGGGCACTGGAAGACATGAGGCGCTGCACATTATCCTGCAGCTCTGATGGGGTACGGCAGGGTATCAGTGCTTATGTAACCTAGCATCGGTCTTCAGCACAAAGACTTGCGTGACTAAACTGAGTCTCAAACAGAGGCTGATTGAGAGACGTCTTTTTCCAGGTATCACGTTTCACTCTGCATGTGTCTCAGAGAATCATTCACCTCTGACAAAAGCACAATTATTGAAGATCATACCTTCATATATGGTAATGATGTGTGGGTGGCAGAGAGTGGACATTATCTCAATTTCTCTGCGGATATGAACCAGGTCTTGCTCATCCTTGATCTTCTCCTTTCTGATTGACTTTATGGCAACCTTAAAAAAGAAGAAGGATATTTGACTTTTGGAGAAAAAATGTAATATAATTTGCATAATTACTAAATGACACAGCTTTACAGGTGTTGGGACAGTCAAATCCTATTTAGTTTAAAGCAAGACAAACTTTTAATGAACAGCATCCACTGAGGACAGGAGAGAAAACTGTGGGATAATTGTAGATATTAAAACACAGTGTAACAGGAGCTCAAGTCAAGATGAGTCATTAAGTCAGTAAACAGTCAGACAACATTCCCTAACATTAGCCACCATAAGTTACTGGTGATACCAGATCAAGACAGACTGCAACAACAAAACCAATTCAGTGTAGAGCTGCAACAGTTTATTAATTAGTTGTCAACTATTAAAGGAATCGCCAACTATTTTGATAGTAAATTAATCATTTAGAGTCATTTTTAAGAAGACATATCTATATTCTCTGATTGCAGCTTCTAAAATGTGAATATTTTCTGGTCTCTTTGGTCCTCTATGACAGTAAACTGAACATTTTTGGGTTGTGGACAAAACGACGCTTGGGGACATCACCTTGGGCTTCAGTAAACACTGATTAACATTTTTCACCTTTTTCTCTCAGTCTATAGACCAAACTACTAATCAATTAATCAAGAAAATGAATAGGTTATGGATAGATTAATTCATAATGAGAATAATCATTAGTTGTAGCCCTACTTCAGTGTATTGATGTGCAGGGCTGCTTATCAAATCAGATTTTCACTTGTAAAAAGTCAAAAGTTGTATAATCCCATTTTAACGACAAAGATAACATCAATACAATGGTCATTAGCTGCACTGCTGTAAATGAATATGCTAGATTAGGCGCGCCTATTCAAGGTTAAAATACATCCACACCAATACTCCGTAAGAATTTTGGCTTCCATCTGAAGGTTTTCCTCTTGTTAGAGGAACAATGGGCAGTGAACTGAAAACTCAAAGCTATGTTGTTTCTAACAAGGCAGAGGGAACGCCGGGTCAAGTATTGTCTGCTGCAGAGAAATCTATTGTCTGCTGTTTTGTCTGTGAGACTCGTAGAATAAGGAAATTTAAATGTGAATGGTATCTGTTTGGGTCTGTATTCGAAGACCTGTTACATGCAAACTTTTAGTTTTCTTTAGTTAAGTCTGTATACATGTCTTTATGTTGCATTTGTCTATTTGAAGCTCAGATGCCTGGGATTCCTCTGTGCACTGAGTGCGTCATCAGTCTACCCCAACCTTGAAGGGTGTCATGAGGCAACAGATGGCACGGGTGGAGGGGTGCGTGTCCTCGTTTCTCCTCCTTTTAACCCTCGAGGTTATAGACACAGGGGAATGAGTAAAGCAGCGACTTGTCATATCAGTTTTGAACACTCAACTGTCTTCCGTCATGAGTCACTGTCTGGCTTGAGTTCTCCTCCAGGTCGGCCATGTATTCACACCACATAGATCTTTTTCCTGATTCTGGGAACCGAGGTTTCCTGCGTTTGTTTGTATAGCTGTCAGACTGGCTGAACTCACACTCATGATGAGCTCACACCCCTGTGCGGTTATCTATGTGTGTGTGCGGTCTTTGTTAGATTCAGTTTGTTCTACGCAATAGGCACTGAGGTTGAAATCTTCGATATTTAACACCAAGTTCCTGTCCCAACAAATCAATATTTTTCGACTTGAAAACACTTTCAGGTGAAAGTAGTGCATAGCTAACTGAACCACCCGATGAAGGTAACGTTAGCTTGATAATATGTCACCCATTTGAGTGAAGAGTAGAAGATATTATATGTAATGGTCTACACTTTCCTGTCATTAAATGACCAAATAATGTTGGTCTAACTGTTGCATAGTCAACAGAACCGACTGACCAAGCTAACTTTGGCTTGCTAAAACGTGACCCATTTGGACCAAATCGCAAAAGATAATACGTAATGGTCTATATGACCTGTTACACTGCATTTCACAAAAAATAACACAATATACCTAAAATTACCAATACATGTGTCAATAACATGAGCCTAAATGACCACAATAATGTCAGTTAACTGTTGTGTAGCTATTTAGCTTGCTAATATGTGACCCTTTTGGAGTGAGAAGAGGTGATATGTAATGGACTACACATATGACTCGTCACATTACATTACACCGACTGTGAAACTCTCAAATTACCTAACATATTTCAGTGAAATGAACTTAAATGACTAAATAACATGTGTCTAACTGTTGCATAACTAATGGAACCAAAACACAAAGCTAATGCTAGCTTTCCTTTGAAGTGAAAAGCAATAGAGGTAATATGTATAACAGACACACATGAATAATTACCAAACATGTCAATTTCATTAACCTAAATAACCAAATAACATCAGTCGGGTTAGCTTAACTGGACATTTCACGCTAATTCTAAACTGTATGAATACTGCTAGCTAACTTTAAAACATGCACATTTGTCCATGTACATTACATGTAACTAATTCAAATAGATACATTTACAAAGTACTGGCAGTAAAGTTAAATATATCTTTTGCCTAAAACTGGTATTTGTGTAAGTTATGTTAAGGTGGGTGATACTGAAGTGTTTTTGTTTACATAGCTGAATGCTTATGATTGCTAAACACTACAGATTTGAGCTGAAACAATTTGATTTAATTAACATTCTAGTTTGTCACTTGAGGGTTGGCAGCTTTTCTTTGCCTTTATGATTAATTTTTTTTTTAGATACTTTATGGACCAAAAGATTCAATAATGTAGATAATTCTTACTTGCGCCTACCTTTGTTTCCTAGCAACTTATTTACATTTTAGTCAGGACTTTTCGAACGCCAATTTAATACACCACTAGTTTGAAACTAGCTAGGTTATAGATTTATGAATAGCTGGTGCAACTCAATATAGGTACTTAATTGGGGTGTCCTTTGGGTACACACACACACAGCATACATGTCATGCATTGAGTGTGAGGCCAATGCTGAAACCCCCCACCTAAATGAGGTTATGTAATCAAACTTATGCATTTAAACAATGGTAACAGCTGTAGTGCCCCAACGCACGCAAGATGAAGCCATCCTTTGTGTTGTGTCACTCCCATTATGTTGTAAATACTAACGCAGGTAGGTTAAAACAAAGCAAATGTTTCTCCTGTTTCCACTCTATGTTAACTGCCGTTGAAGTCGCAGTTGTTTGGTGTGGATTCAAAACAAGCATTTGGGATAATCAGTGTTTTGACATTTGAACGTGGGTTTAAGGCATGAAGATTAGGAAGCTGCCTACAGGGACAAATCTCAGACACCAAACTCATATCCTATGAAAACCAAAGTCTAGCAACAGCAGTAAGTCATGTCAGACAGTAAGAGCAGAGGTGGGTGTGTGGACAAGGCTGAACTTGTATCACTAGATGTTTACTGCAGGTAGAGCAGGGGAATTTCTCTCACTTTACTTCCTTGACTCCTAAGCACTTTCACTCATAACAAATGTGATCTTTCAACAAAGAGCATTTCTGATTAACAAGTGACCAAGGGAGTTCACTTCTAGGCCAAGTATCTATTTTCTATTGTTGTTTTTGATGAGTCATTAGATCTGAAGCTGTCTGCCTGCAAAACAAAGTGGAAAATGCATTTATATTCTAGGTGTGTGTCTTTGTTGGTGTTGGTAATGTGGTGTGTGTTGATAATTTGCCTATAATTTACATTTCCTGATTACAGGTTCGATACATTAGGTTATGGAAACAAAACAAATGATCTGGGGAAAAAAAATGCAAATTATCAAGTGCAGATCACAGTTTATAATGTGTACACAAACGTTCACTCAGTTACCATTTTATTAGGTACATCTGGTTAAAACTGATGCAGTCCTGCAGTAAATCCTACTTTCATGAACGTTATTGTGTTTCATTGTTTGATTCAACTTTATGGTGATTTTGTAGGCTGTAGTTTGTGATGCTGCTGCATCATACTGAGATGTATCTAATATTTAGTCTACCACTATTCATATAAATAGATGCATTTATGGCCATTTAAAAATGTAAATGCTTCAATGTCTAATAATAAAAACAATCAAGTTTCTGATTGGGATAGACACAGTAGAGAAATATTATTATCTTTCAACTAAAGACATTACCATTTGTTTCTTCTCCCTTTCAGGGGCTTATCTTTAATCTAAATACCTCCCATTTCCCCTTAGGTCATGGGGAACTGGAATCCACCTGAGAGGCTAGTTGTAATTTCCCCCTCTTCCTTCATCAGGATCACAAAAAGAAAAGTTCCCTGACTTTCCTGTGTTAAACTCCCTCCTTTGATACTCACACACACAGCCAGAACACCTTTCCATTACACTTCTGCCAGCAGGACGTGACGAAGTAAAACTTCTTAGGTGGTGACAGATTCACAGGAATCTATTTTTACTTCTCAAACATAAGTATCGATTTTGTTGTCAGTGGATCTGGTGGAAATTTTACTTTAATATACCACAAATAACTTGTTTAAAATATTGGGTTTTCCTCAGACATAAGAGCAGCAGTGTGGAGACTGGTATTGTGATTTGAAAACACTTATGATTCTAACTTAGTTTAAACAGAGAACCAACAGTGTGTACTTTTCAACCCAGTTAAATAAACAGAGAAGTATCGACGCGTCTTCAATCCACCTCTTGCCGCATCCTGGCAAATTAATTTAATGTCTTTAACATCTCTAGAAAAAGGTGAAATATTCCTTAAAATGTCAGGTTCTACAAACTATTAGCCTATTATCTCATTATGTAAATACTCTGGTCCCCAAATGATTGTCAATCATCCATTCTGGAAGTAAGTTTTTGTTGTACTTCCCTCTCCATTTGATTTCATTTTATTTACTTTCTCTGTGTGTTTTATTTATTTTATTTAGTTTTTCTGTATATGTTCATTTGTTGCCTGTCTCTCTGAGAGATTGGGATGGGTGAGGGGTTGAAGGAAGACGTGCCATTTATCTTTTTTTAAACACACCAAAAACAGGAAAAATATTTTGAAACACAGTTTTGTATAGAGCTGCAACAATTAATTGATTAGTTGTCAACTATTAAATTAATCACCAATTATTTTGATAAATAATCTGTTTGAGTATTTTTTAAGAAAAAAAAGTCACAATTATATTTTCCCAGCTTCTTAAAAGTGAATATTTTCTTGTTTTTTTTTTTTTTTTCTTGCTTTATGACAGTAAACTTACTATATTTGGGTTGTGGACAAAAAGAGACATTTGAAGACGTCATTTTGGGATTTGGGAAATATTGATGGACATTTTTCACTATGCTTCGACACTTTATAGACCAAACAACTAATCGAAAAATTAATCAGCCTTATTTTTCACGATTTTGACATTTTCTAAACTAAATGATTCATAGTGAAAATAACCCCCAGATTAATCGATAATGAAAATAATTGCTAGTTGCAACAGTCACGTTTAACAGTATAATTTAGTTTACACAGAGGACCTAGATTGTGTACTTTTCCACTCTGTTACCAAACAGAAGGAGCTACATGTTTTGTAATCTTCTGATAAAGGTGGTGAGAGTAGATGCTTTAGGTTATTATTATTATAATAAAGACCTTAAAAACAGCTTATCAGTGATCTTATCAAATGCGCAGACAAGGCCTTGTGTTCAGAAAACACTGGAAAAGTAAGAGCAACCCCCACCTAAAACAAACACAATGAACTGTTGGGCAAACTTAAGCTGGTTTGGCAACTGACAAACATTTCAACACCGGACAATCGTAACCTATTTTATTAGTTTACACTTCTGTTATATGGCCTCGGCTGTTCTTTAGAGGGAAAACCTGAAGCCAAAACTGCAATACAGTAAATTTTCACAATTTAAAACCCAAATGTTAGACTACCTGCACGTCTCTACCTGTGTGCAGACTCGTGTGGTAAAAATAGCCCTCAACATGTCTAAACAACAGGTGGCAGACAGGACAGTAGAGCAAACACAGACCTTAATACTGTCTGCAGATGTGGGCATCACTGATAGAGAGGTTACAACTGCCTCACATAGTAAAAAAAAAAAAAAGTGATAAAAATAAGGTTAATATCAGTGCTTACCAGTCTACCGGATCTTTCCTTGGCTTTCTTCACTTTGCCGTAGGTTCCTTTGCCGAGGGTCTCCAGGAACTCGTACCTGTGCTTCAGGTTGTGTTTGTGGTGGTGCCTCTTCACCGCTTGCTTTTTCACGGTCACCTGGCTCGGAGCTTTCCCGACAACAGGAGTGTTTTCATCGGCTGAAACCGCCCCCAGAGACGGCCTGCGATTTGCAGAAAAACGGGCAACACCGACGCCATCCATCCTGACACAACGTTATCTTTTTGACGCGTATTTTCGGACGCAGGTGTTGTCGTTTACGTGCATTCCTCCCGTGCAGCCCTGATGTCGGTGTCTGGAGCAAGTTGCTTCCAAAAGGCGCTCTCAGGTACAATTCAGATAAAAGTGTAAATATGAAGTCCTCCTCTAGTCCACCTCCGACTGTTTAACAGATTACTACAACTACAGAGTTGGGGACAGGACAGAGTGTGTCTGTCCTCTGTGTAGAGCCGAGGCCGTCTGGCAGCAGAGACACAGCATGCTGCCACAGGAGCGGAGCTGAGCCAGGACACGTCAAATAGTCGAGGGGCGTTTCAGGTACACGGAGGAGCGTTTGATTTGTAACACTGCGCGATGCCGGCTCGAGGGCGGTTTATTTGTTGTATTGTTAAGTTCTTTGTGTTTTTGTTGCTTTCTTTTTAATGCATCCTTTTTGGATTATATGTTTTCAAGTCTCCAGGTAAAACTCGCATTTTAGTTTAATTTGGGGTTTTTAACTAATTTTAACTTTACTTCAATGCAATACCAGATACCCAATACCAATTTTTCAATACCTACCAAGAAAAAGGATAATTTTTTCTTTCTTTTTTTTTTACTAACAGAAAAATGATTGACTGATTTTGCTGCAAGCCAAATTTTGGGCAGGACAATAAAGACTGAATTGAGCTGAGGTCACTTAGATCATTTTATAGCTCCTCTAACCTACTTTCGATTATGGATGGATTACTGAACAGGTCTACTGGGCACAGAACCAAGGGCCCAAAGTGTCAGAGGGCCCTTGAGTCAGAGCGTCTGTTTGAAGGGACTGTTAACATTTCTTTGTGGAGGTCAATCATATGACCACAAAGAGACATAAAAATACCACAAAGAGACACAAAACAACTATGAGGAGACACAAAAGTACCACAGAGAAACAGAAAATGACTATGAGGTGACATGACACACTACAAAGAGACACAAAAGTACCACAAAGAGGCACAAAATGCTAAAAAGAGACACAATATTAATGAGACAAAATCAAAAAAAGAGGGGACACAAAAGTAGCATAAAGAGACAGAAAACAACTATGAGATACAAAATAAAAAACAAGAAGACCACAAAGAGATAGTGTGCCTCTTTCAATCTAGATATGATCTTAAATGCGGGATGGGTGGTCTTTTATATGTCGTTGTTCAGGGGTCCATTGTCTCATGATCTGTCAGTGCTTTCCAAACTGTAATTAACAAATATTGTATCATTTTAAACATGTGGTACTGAAAAAAATATTTATACTTCAATGGTTTTGACAGTCTTAGAGGCTTGTTGGTAAGTTGAAGCTCCTAAACCAAGTTATACCTCAAAATGCAGATTGCAGTGTTTGTGCAGTGTCAGTTGGTGTGTGTGGGAATAAACAACAAGCGCACCACAAAAAGAAAGCAAGTGTGGGTGAAGAATGTATTTAACACAACTTTGCAGTATACATGTATAATAATAACCAGTGGTGGAATGTAGCTTAGTGCACTCATGCACTGTACTTAGGTAGAGATTTGAGGTATTTGTACTTTATTTGAGTATTTCTACTTCATAATACTTTATACATCTACTCCACCACAATTCAGAGAAAAATATTGTAGTTTTGACTCCACTACATTAATTTGACAGCTTAAGTAAGGCTGCTTGAGATCTTGCATACAAAAGATGAGCTTGTAAAATATGATCCATTGAATTTAAATAAATAAATACATATAAATAAATAGAATGAAACAGTAGTCTACCTTGACCAAATACAACAGAAAAATGCTACTTAAAAATGAATGCATCATTAACATTAATCCAATAATATAATATAAAATAGAATAACATTCTCAAGAGGCTGTTTTTGATTATTATTTGAGACATTACATGTACAGTACATTTTGATTAGGTACCTTTCACTGCAGGACTTTTTTTATTGCAGTACTGCTTTTTTAAGGAGCTGAGTACTTCCTCCACCACTAAAAACATTAAACAAGAGTCAACTGAAAAAGAGAAAACTATATTGCTAAGATCAATAATATTAATGTGTTGATTATTTTGATAATATTAATTAATTTCCTAGTAATTTTAGATTCATCACATATGAATGAAATGCAATTACTGTGGCCTTTTTCCTTTTTCAACATAACCTATATCATACTCGTGGAACGATTGCAGTAACACAGTTACAGTTGCATGCTATGACTCTCAGTCCCTTTTAGAAAATCATTTTCCTATTTGATTTCCAACACACTCGGAGATGTACGACCTTTCCAATCTGAGCTGACTTCTTGGAGCTAGAATATGTGTTTGGTTATTAAACTATTCGGTCAGCTTGACCTAAATAGGCAGTCTGTGATGAACTGAGTGACATAAATTATAGAAAAGAAAAGGATGGCTCAGTAGTGTCATTACAGTTGTAGGCCACTAGAGATCAGCATGCAGTCACCGGCTGCAATAAAATGAGTTGACTAATATGACCTATTTGTTCTAACTTTAAAAAAAAAAGCCTGATACAGACTGTGGCCCTCTCTCTAATTCTCCTGTTGTATACTAATAATCTTATTTTATTATGTTCAGCATTTAATATCTTTTGTAGAATGTAATATTCAGTCAGGACAGGATGAACAATTTTTAGGAACACTCATATTTAATATTTTGAGCCAACTGGCTGCTGCCTCTGTCTTAATTGACCTCCTAACCCATCATGAACAGCCAATGTGTTTGCTATTCAGTTTTTTTGAGTAAAGTGCCAGCTTCACTCATGCATGCAGATGAACACCATGCACAAAATGAACAAAGAGCTTTTGGAACAACAAGTCACAATTGGTCCACAAAATGTTGTGTTCTGGGAGTGGGAACAGAATGAAATGTGCACTTCATCTTGGAAGGGTAAGACTTAGAAAAAAGTAACACATAGACAAGAAAAAAATATGTATTATAAGAACACTTTATGTAAATAAATAGGGATCAGTCTGTATGACTGTGCAGGTGACACATTTCCACAGATCTGTCAATATATGAAAAATATTGAACATTCATGAAATAAAAGAATACAAGCCGTAAATTGACTATTAGAAGGTAATCCATTCACAACTACTTCAAGATGTTGTTTATGTAATTCAGTATGTCTGCCAGAAGAGGGGGCTCATTAGGGACATGTAGTCCAATCACCATTCCCAAATCTATCTGTTTTTCTACCTGAAAAAAAAGTTATTAGACTATGTGTCAAACTAAAGCTTGTCAAGTAGATATATGTACAAAACTATGTATTTTTTGTAAAAACCAAGAGGTCCAGAACTGTGTTGAGTATGTGATATGAGTAGTTTAGGAACTGGATAAACAATGGACATACAGTCTGTGGGAAAAACAGAGCTAGATTTTCTCCACTTCATATGTTGAATTGTCTTTTGGCCACAAATGGCTACAGAAATGATGTGTTTTTATGCTGATGATACATGGTGTATGTAACTGACAAGAAAGATGTTTCTTGTTCCTTTTTCATTCATGTTCATACATTGGTATTAATAATATGTTGTAACGAATTAGTTGTTGTGGGAAACTAATTAGTAATTCAAGGGTACAAATTATGCTTTTTTTTATCTTATAAGATTTACTGGGGTCATCATAGAAGCCCATTGCTGCCAGAAAGAAAGTTAGGAGTCAAATAAGTTAGGAAGCCAATAATAATAAGTCAAAATGATCAGATAGTAAATCCAAATTAAAATACACTAATTCACAAAAGAGGGGGATAGCCTGAATTTTAGAGAAGGGTCAAACTCCAAAAACATCAGATTACATAGTGCAACTAGTATCTTTTGTTCTAACTGTCATATATGTCAAACCACTTTTATAGTTTTACTCTCTGTGGGAGGTTTCTTTCTCTTTGTGTTTTTGTTACTTTCTTTTAATGGATCCTTTTTGGATTAGATGTTTTCAAGTCTCCACGTAAAACCCACATTTTAGTTTAATTTGGGGTTTTTAACTATTAAACTTCAATACTATACCAGATACTCAATACCATTTTTTCAATACCTACCATGAAACAGGATCACTTTTTCATTTTGTTGTTTCTTTTTTTAACTAACAGAAAAACTGAACATGGTCTGGTTTTGCTGCAAGCCAAATTTCGGGCAGGACAATAAAGACTGAATTGAACAGAGGTTTTGAATGAGCACTTAGATCATTTTATAGATCGTCTAACCTACTTTCGATTATGGATAGATTAATTTTTACTTACTTACTTTTAGAGAAGGGTCAAACTCCAAAAACACCGGATTTTCCATAGTGCAACTAACATCTTTTGTTAGAGCTGTCATATGTGTCAAACCACTACTACAGTTTTCACAGGCTGAGTAATACTCTGTGACATGTAAACTAATCTTCATTTGTAAAATCAGTGGGCTGCCTCTTTAACTTTCTGAATCAAAACGATAAGATACTGACTAGAGAGTGCATGAAGATGCTTTTGGCTCATTGCCTGCTGTAATCTGCCCTTCCTCTTATCTACATATATAACTCATTCTATTTAACTCTGATCATATTCAACTGGAGATATTGTATCTTTTACACTTTACATATTATATATCTGCTTACAGTTTATGTTGTAACATAACCAGACTGTACAATTCATTAGGTTCTGTTACTGTACATATCACAGTGTTGACATAGCTGCCTTACATTTTGTATATTTGTTTGTTCATTTTGTATGTGTCAAAGGTACATCTTTCTATTATCTGTCCAAGAGTCAGCAACCTGTCTCATAAATTCAGTTTTAGTTTTTACCCCAACATGGGTATTTATACCGTACCTGTTTGCTGGTTTTTCTTTTCCTGGCATAAATGAGCTTTATATCCGCTCCTTGTACAATCTGGAGATTTATGACATAGTACTTACTGAACACACAATGGTGAAGGAAGAACACAGCTCTTTTGCTGAGTGAAAGTAACAATACCAGTTTAATAGGCTGCTCCATTACAAGACAAATTTATTCATTAAAAATTTGACTGGAGTAAAAGTACAAATGTAATACAATAAGAATGAACATGAAGAATCAAAAGTAAAAGTAGACAACTTGTTCTACAAATTATGTATTATTATATTTTACACTACTAGATTATTGATACAGATGAAACTTTGCTAGTAATCGTGAGTGGAGCTAGTTCTGATTGTTTGATTGACTCTGTTGATCTCATACAGTGAAGTTCTGTAGTTTAGTCCAGTGGTTCCAAACCGAGGGGTCAGGCCCCTCCAAAGGATCACAAGATAAATCTGAGGGGCCCTGAGATGATTAATGGGAGGGGAAAGAAAAATAAAGTTCTGCTGAACATTTTTTAATTATTATGTTTTTAAATTATTAATTATTATTTTTCTAATATTTGATTTTTAGTGAAATATTGGATAATTTGATATCTGTAAGATTCAAATAGTTGTTTAAATGAAATCATTTGAAAAGTTTGGAGGGGAAAAGTCCCATCAACAACTCAACAACTGGCCTAGGGACTACAGTTGGAAATTAGCTATTCAGCTACAAACTGGCACATTTACAGCAATGTTCATCAATGTGCACTGTCCCTGAATAAATAAACTTTAAAAAAAATAAATAAATAAATAAACATCTGAGACATGACAATGGAGCCAAACAACACGAGCCACTGTTTTAATCTTCAACTAATTGTATTTTATGAAATGTTTTTGAATGTAAAATTTTCATTTGAAAAAAAAAAACAACTAGTTGCTGCAGTTATAGTAGTAGTGGTGGAATAAAATCTGAATTGAATAGAAGTATAAAGTAGCACAAAATGGAAATATTCTCGTCAGCCCTCAATGTATTCCCGAGAAATAAATAAAGGTTGAATGAATGAATGAATGAATGAATGAATGAATGAATGAATGAAAAGTAAAATTGTATTTAAGTTCAGCACTTGAGTAAAAGTACTCAGTCACTTTCCACCACTAGAAACCCAAATTACAAAGTTATCCACTCACTGCCCAGTAGCTGGTGATGAACCAAAAAACAATATTCCTACGTTTCCCAGACTGCAGCGCGTCATCCTGAACCCCGCCCTTTCCCCAACTTCGGCCGTGTCGACTTTCTGTTTTGCAGTGATTTGATTGCTCGGTCCCTGCTGTGTGATTTGGTTCGGACACACCTCACCCTGCACCACCACCACCAGTGACTCCTCTTCATCTTCGTCACCGAGTGACAGAGTAGTAAACTTAAATTGGCTGTGTTGTCGTCGCTCTGCAGGGTGGAAGATGTCCGCTGGCTTGTCCGGGCCGGAGCCAGTTTAGGAAGATCTTTTTTCCCCACGGAGTCTCATCAGGAAAACCCCAACCTTGTTTTTGTCCTGCGTTACAGCCCGTTGACAGCTAGAGGCAACTGTCCAAGAGCTGTATGGCTTTAAGACTGTATCCTGGACTATTTACGAGAAGTTAACGGCTATGTGTGTTGTGCCAGGCCAAGGCGAGGACGGGCAGGAGATGCCTTTAGGCTAGCGGCGCTAACGTTTTCTGGACCACAGCTAAGTTCGGACGCAAAACACATATTACCACACAGTTACTGTTTGCACATTTTGTTGTGGTCTTGGTGTGCTTTGATTTTAATACACTCCTCGGTTTGGAGTCAATGTACAGTCGGTGTGAACTAGAAAGGACAGCAACACAACATGCCGACATAGCCGTTATTACTTTGTTTGCTAATTGTTAAAGTCACACAGATGTTGGCTCGCGCTCGAGGAAGACGCTTAGCTAGCTAGCTGTGCCAGCTTCAGTGTAGCTACAGCTGAACAACAAAAGCCAAATGCCAAGCCCTTATTCACTAATGCTAAACACTGTAGGCACTGTTGTCTGTCCAGCACTAATACACTAAAGTTAATGATATGTTTAAAAAAGACTACAAGTGAATTTAAGCGTCTCTTTTTGATTTATTTAGCCTAGCAGGTGGGTGAACAAGTATGGCCACTAACTAACTGGCACTTATAAAAGTGTGATACCAGGACTGATTGACACTCATAAGAAAGTTCAATTTGGGTATTTGGCACCTTCACAACAAGGAGAAAACACCTCAACCTGTTGACCATGGAAGGAAATGTACAGCAGCAGCAACAACAACAGCAGAAAACCACTCCTTTAGCTCGGGAACTGACAAGGATATTTAACAGCTATAACAAGCACACCATACAGCTGAAGAAGAACCTAAAGGAGACTAATGCTTTCTTCCGGGAAATAAGGCAAAATTACAGCAATGCCTGTGCATCAACCATGAGCTCGGAGTCCGCTTCTCTGGAGGCAGGTGGGTTTGAACACATGCATCCCTGTAGTGCACCAAAATGTGGTCAAAGGGACAGTACACTCTAGAATTAATAATAAATATTTTCCCTCTGACATGTAGTGCTATTTGAATAGCAAGTAAGTAGTGAGTTTTGGTGTGAGTTGCCAAGTTTGAGAAATATCAACCATAGAAATATCTGCTTGTACTGAGAGCTATTTAGTTCCATTATATTTTAGAGAAGGCAGACGTCTCTACACTAAAACAATCTAGATTGATAAATAGCACTACAGGCCAGAAGAAAAATATGTATGTTTGTTTTTGGGGTGAACTGTCCCTTTAACAATGTTTAAAGCATCCTAAAAGAATCCCAAAAAACACATGCATGGCCATGTTATACTTCTGTATCCCCTAGTAAAACAAAAAAGAACAAGTGGTGATTTCTCCACTGGGACATAGACTGAAAAAATGCATTAATTGGGGTTAAGGAAAACTAAAGAGATTAAGCCCCCTTTCAAAAGAATGAGCACACTAAGTGCACCAAATATGCTGAGATTTCTACACTCACTAGCAGGCTGAGAACAGGGTTTATCAGACACACATTCTTCTATTATGCATTAATTGTGCCTTGTGTGTGTGTCAGTAACTAGGCTTACTGTTTGTGAACATATTGTAGTAGCTTTGAACCCAACTTTAAAGGGACAGTTCACCCCAAAATAAAAAATACAGTATATTTTCCCTTGGCCTGTAATGCTATTTATCCAACTAGATTGTTTTAGTTGATGACTATTGGAGAAACCAACCATAGAGATGAGTCGTCTCTTAAATATGATGGAAGCAGATGGCACTCATGTAGGAGCTTCTTTCTTTCTACCTTTTAAAAAAAAGTGGCTCCTACATGAAGCTGCTCACAACAAGGTTGTGGATTATCTTGGGTAACTAGATCATGATTTCTAGAAAGAAACACTGCTGTTGAGTTCCTCAAATGTATTTTTTGGTGGTTTGAGTACCACAAGCCAATTGCCA
>JAJHUR010072343.1:10885-22245 GCA_027495735.1 Lutjanus campechanus | reverse complement strand
AAAAAAAAAACCATCACTTTCTAACACTGAGAAATCTGTAATACATTTACTGGAATAAACCATAAAATGACCACGATATGTCATCAGTGGTTAAGGAAACATGCTAAGTTGAAATACTGGCTTTCTGCAACAACAATGCCACAGCCGAGGTGCCCTCCTCTGGAATTTATTCTAGTCTGTAACTTGTGTTATTGTCCAACCTTTTCACTTAAGTAGAGTTCAGATTCACCAAATCTTTGTAGAATGAGCAAGTGTCTGTTTATGAGCTGTAAAAAATAATTAATCGTCTTTTAGAGGGAGTAGATGTTTATAACGGTTAAATTCAGCAGTATGTTGATGGAGTCTGGCAGGCAGACGGCAGGCAGTCATTGAACTCCAGAGTGTGTATTTTCAGAGCAGTGGGCTTTTGTTGTCAGGAAAATGTAGTTTGCTTTTCATTGACAGACAACTGACAGTTATAAACAACCGATCAAACTGTGTAGTGACCCAGTATTGATATTGTCCAATTACAATGTTGTGCTCGTCTTGTGCTCCTGCAGCCTGCCTGAGCCTCCCTTAGTCTGGGGTGGAGGGGGTGGTGGAAAACAACTCGCTTCAACCATAGACTGTATATTAAAAAGGATTTCAACCTATTTTAATATGCCATATATGGTTCCAACCTGCTGTTTGCACTGCAGTACCCATTGTTGGATGTGCAGTTGTCACATATTTTTCCTTTAAGCCCGAAGGAAAAGCTGGTATTCTCAGCATCTCTGCTGAAACTACTGTCTATTTGCTTTCTCCTGGTCCCACCCACCTACAGCAGGGCTCATGCATGGATACATGGCTCAGATCAGTGTGGAGAGGTGGATCAAACGGTTTGGGGGTTCAAGTGTTTCAAAAAAAAGGCATTGGTCAGGTTTCAGGTTGTCACTCCCACTCACGCCATAGCCAGGCAAGAGTGACAGATGTAACTCCAGAAGCAGGATGTCTGGGGCTCAGGGTTGTGGCGCAGAGCTGTGACACCTTTTCACTGTCACTCTCATCAGACAACGGCAGTCTGCTGGCCTTACTCATCCTCAGCAATATCCAAAATGGCAGCACCCCAGGCCTTGTTCAGTCTGTAGAGGAGCCAAAATGGCAGAGGACCGTTGCCAGGTGGCCGGCTGTGTGTCTTGATCCCATGACGACCACTTCTGTTCTGTGTGTCAACACTGGCAGAAGGGTTGGTGTGCAGTGTGTTTGTTTTGATTATGCCTGTTTACTCTTTTGGAAAATGGTGTAAGAGAATCAACATTAAACCCCTTCCTGGAACAACGACTGTTCAGTCATTATCAATCAGTTTAGCAACCATAACAAGGCTCAGTAGGACTGTCAAGCTTTGGATTTATCCACATTTCAAAGCAGATCGCATGGAGCTGTAGTAAGAGCAATACTCTGTATCCACAATGTTGCAGTGGATAAAACTGTGCAAGCTGCAATCGTTAGCATGGCCAGCTAACTAGCTCACTACCTTTTAGTAGTCACCTAGCATTACTTCCAAGGACTGCCTAACTAACTAACTGACTAACTAGCTAACTAACTAACTTTGTGCAGTTACAGGTTACATGAAAAAAAAACATTCAAGAGTGGCACATCCACTGAGTGTAAGAGGGTCCTGAATGAAATCAGAGTTTAGACTAGCGTTAGCAGCTCTGTCCTGTTCTTTACTGCATTAGGGAGACACTCCAGCAACAATGCAGCATTTTGCTAACTTAAGATGTGAATATATCACCTTTAAAAGTCCCCCACCAACATCTTTTAACTTTCTTCTTCAGAATTTTAAACACAAGCCTAGCACATAGCATGTTTAAGCACGGGGTCAATTGAGCCAGCAAGAAATGAGCATACAAAATGAGGAATGAGCACAGAGTGCTCAAGTGGCACTGTATGATTAATGTTAACCTCTCAAATAAAATGTACTTGTCTAAGTCTTTAGGTTGAACTTTTCTTAATTTTTTTTTCTCTCATATTCTCATACAGAGGAAGTACTTGAGGGAGCAGTGGCTCAGTGGAACAGCTCCAGCTCCTGTCCTTCCTTCACCTGACATCTCAAAGCCCAGTCCACAAGCACAGGACGAAGCAGGCGAGCACACAGCACCGTGAGACACATTTTACATTTTAACAGACTTATTCAGATGCAATTTTACTATGTCAAAGTGTTCAAGACATTCATGATGGGGAAGGGGCACTGGAACACTTGTGGTTTAAAGTTCCATAGAAAATATGCAGGGTTCACATGTCCATTTCTAAAGATGAAAATATGAGCCATGAAGCAGGGAGAAGAGTGTTTTCGTCATGGATAGATCTCTATGTTGACCATGACGAGATCAAATAGAAGGCAGCCATGTGACAGATGATGTGATGGATTATAGACTCGGACAACCACACACACACGCACACACGACTCACATTTTTTCCTTTTTCTTGGTCCACTGCTCTGAGTCATTTATGTTATGAACTCTAATGTGCATCTTTTTGTGTTGACACATATTACGTCTGTGTGTGTGTGTGTGTGTGTCGGGGAACAAACCAAAAGTCAAAAGACGCCTGAGGACAAGGAGGAGGCAGCTGATGCCAGAAAAGAGGAGCAAGACTCCCAAGAAGAAAACAAAGAATCTGTCAACTGTACAACCACAGCCAGAACACACCACCACTATCAGGTAAGATAGGCAGTACCACAAACAAACACACACACACACGGGAAAATAGCAACTCATGAGAGGTTTTATCAAAAGCAGCACAGAATTTTATCCGACAGTACACAGGTTTCCTGCAAAATAAGGGTTTAAATTTTAGGGACAGATGTAGACAGAGATAAATAAATAGCCTGAAAATATTTGATGATTTGAGATAGTGTGAAGGCAGTGAGAAAGCAAACACAGCACCAAGTCCCCCTTTGGCTAAAATTCTCCTTAAAGGGTCAACTTTTTAGAATCTCATTAGAATAAGTGAATTAATTAGTGAATATGAAATAGGGGTCAGAGGATGCAAACAACATTCAGTTTGGCCTCTTGCCACATCCCAGGCAGAAGGGCGTTAAATAAATAAATAGTACAACAAACAGAGAATAATCCACTAGCCTGTACAGCTTGGATGTGAGTGCTTCGAATTATGTGTCATGAATAAAGAATAGATAACAGTGCTACCACATAATGATTTAGCTCTGCATGAGTAAATCAAACCAGAGCTTTACCCTGGATTTGGTGCAGAATGAAACAAATATTCTGCTTGTTTTCGTGAATATCGTACACTTTTAAATTTCAGGTTTTTTTTTCAACTTGGATTCATCATTTAATTCATTTACATTGCGTCCCCTTGGAAATATAAGGTTCTATCTGCGTTCTGAGTGGTTCTGAGATACTGTCATACATAAAGATGACAGACATGATAAATGTAAAACAATTCATGCAAAACATACAAAGCAATGATTTTCCAGGAACATTTTAACTCATAAATTCTTTTAAACCATTAAATGTGTCTACCCGTGTGAGAAATGTTGTCTATGACATGTTAATGAGGTTTTGTTTTACATCAGTAATGTTGATTCTGGTATAGAATTGGTATTTATGTTATGATTCAGACCCCAGCAGTTTAAATGTATGTACTATTTAATGAACTTATTATTGGGCTTAATGTTTTAAAAAATTAAGACTTTTTAATCTACGAGAAGACAGACAATGCTTTAATAAAATCATTTTTTAAACTCAATGTTTAAGTAGTTTTAAATCTTGCTGAGAAGTTTATTTTCATTGTTAGCTACCAAGCTAGCCAGCTAATGCTAGCTACAGCCAGGATGGGACATTTTTTTAAAATCTACCAGCCACTGACAGATATATGTTCAAGTTCATCAGCCATTGAATAGTAAATCATTATCTTTGTGTCTGAAACCTTCCAGCCACTTTCATTTACCAGCATTTGGCTGATACTAATTTTTATTTAAAAATCTGTGACATCATCACAAAGTAAAGTCTAAGAACTGAGCAGGAACTCGCAGGTGAGGGAAGGGGGGAAACACTACTGTGCATATTCAGTGGGCCATATAACCAGAACGTAACACGGAAGCTAGAAAACTTTTTTGGCTAATGCACCCCGCAAGCAACAACTCTCATTGGACTTAATGGGTGCCATCTTTGCATACACTATCTAGTTCATTATAATAAATCCGTGAAATAAACTCCTCAGGAAGATCTAAAACAATGGGGAAAAAAAGAGCTTGGAATTTGGACTGTTGTCCTCATAAAGACCATCAATAAAATCCTCAATCTTGAGGTTTCTTATGAGCATTGTGTTGTGAGACATTTTTCTCATCTCTTCTCTGCTCCTTTTCCCTCTGTCACTGAGCAGTGCAGCAACATGACAATTAGGCAGAACTTTATTGGTTCTCGTGTGCCTTCCAAGTATTGATTGGCTTACACAGTTAGAACCCTATAGAACCATGTTAGTTTGACTTTTCAGGTAAAACTGTTTTGTTTTCTACCCAAACAAAAATGTCAGATAGAACCTTGTAATTCCAAGGGGAGGCTTATATTTATCTTATATTGTCGTCTTTTTACTTCAAAGCACCACGAAGCAGTTGCTTCATACAATAGCACGTGAACTTGGAACTCCAGCAAATGTTTGGCCTTCCTGTTCAGCCCGCATGTGGCTCAGTCTAACACTGGCAACCAACAGCAGGAGTGAAACAGTTGTTTGGCAAAATAACCTCAGAGTCTCTTGATATAATGAGACTAAGCTTAGTTCAACACTTCCGACGATGTCTGTGAAATATTTATGGCGGGGTACAAGTTGGGGAGGGCTCCAGAAAGAGGCGCCGAGGCATGTGTTTAAAGTTGCAGACTCAGTGTCTCTTTTAAGTGCCTGACCATGGAGAGCACTTAGAATTGTCTCTTTCCTTTACCCACAGGCTGGCACTGACGAGGACGTACAAGGTAAGAAGTCAGCTGGGCTGTAATCGTCATCGGCTTACCATCAGCTCCCATCTCTTCTTTGTCACTCTCATGGCTATGCTTGCCTAGGATCTATTCTCTCTTGACAGATGATAATTTACCATAACTAAGTCTTTGCGTGAAGAATAGTCATTTAAATCAGAGTGACAGAATGGAGCCACAGCTCAGAAACAGTTCTGCGTTGACTGTAATGACATTACTTACGTTCTGTCTGCATCACTCATTCTGCTGTCCAAGAACACCACGAGGGCAAAGGTTTATCCCAGCCCCTGTCAGCTAATCTCCACGTTCTTGCACAAAGTTACATAGAAGTTGGAGGGGAAACAAAGGTGAACAGGGTGTGAGACTGTAACAGAACAGCATTCACCACCTAAAGTAACACAATTGATATTTCAGTAAATATAGAGACATGTACTAACAGCTTTCTTCCCCCCAAACTTCACTCAAAGAATGTTAGATTAAAATTATGTTTAATGCTTAAGTCTTATTAGCACATTAAAAGCTCCAGGAAGCTTTGTTTTGCTCTCTAAGTTCAAATTGAATTTTAAAACCTTCTCATTTTTTGCTTAAGGAAATATACATTATAATGATACTGCATTTATTTAGCATATTTTCCATTTTTCAAAAAACATCTTTTGACATATTTATGGAGGCAGTGTCTAAGCTTTAGGCCTCTGTGGAGGCATTTTCCACAGCAGGTTTAACACACGAGAGTCAGCCATGTTAAAATCAGGTTGCAGAGTTTTGTAGATATCATCCATAGAGATGTCTGCCTTCTCTTGAATATAACACAACTAGATGGCACTAAGCAATGTGGCGCTCAAAGTGCCCCCCAAACGGTACAATCTTATGGAACTACTTTCTTTCTACTATAAATGTATTTTTTCATGAGTGCCATTAATTCCCATTATATTCAAGAGAAGGCAGACATCTCTTTGGCAGATATCTCCAAAACTCAGCAACTCACACCAAAACAATCTACATGGATAAACAGCACAACAGGTAAAAAGAAAACTATGAATGTTTTGTCCCTTTAAGAGACACAATGTTAACTTTTGTGGTTTCTCCAGGCAGAGCCCTGTATGGACCTTATGTGTGGCCGGGCCATTTCTTTGTTTGTTCCCATTCCGATTTTGTTTCTTAACTTCCGGTTGCTACTACTGGCTAAATTTTGGTCCTGATGGCTACACACAGCCTGCTATACATTTCATTACAAGTAGGCAATAAATGCTCACATTTATGAGGAGGTCATATGGCCGGATGACACCACACATATCAGATTTAAAAGATGATCTTTGGTACTACTATATGGTATTACTACAACTATTTTTCAATTAGCCCACTAGCTTAAATAGCTTGTGTTCTTCACAATTAACAATTATTATAAGACCAGCTAATTTTAAAAAATTTACTTTGGTCTGGAATCTGATCTATCTATTCATCCAAATATGTCAAATGATGTATATTTCATTGACTACCACTTCCAGTGTAGACAGGAAGTTAGAAGACAAAATAATGGCTGCAGAGCACTTCCTGGTAGCTGAAATGCATAAGGTCAATAGCCCTACAAATGCTCATACATGAGGCATTCTTCAGGTTTTTCTACATAACTATATAATTTTGGTTGTGTACCGACAGCTGTTCTTTACAACATAGAGAGGACCTACAGTATTGTACGGTTCGATTAGAGAGAAAGTCTTGCTTGCATAAGCTGTGTCTCTTTAATGGGTCCAGTTGTGATGATGGCTAATGACCGCACTATAAAACTCACAGGAACAGCAGGTCCTGTAAACTCAACACTCCATATGTTACTCTATGATCTGAATCACAATACAAAGTCATTAATCAGAATCATGGAGTAACGTAAGGAGCGCTCAAATCACAAGTGGGACTTAGCAGCAGCGAGCAGGATCAGTCACCAGCTGGTCAACTGTGTCCGTGTGGCAGCTGGACCTGAAATGATTTCATGAACTATTTTTAGTCCACATAGATATTGTACCAAAAAAAATACAGTATCAACACTATAGGTTATAATTAATTCCACAAGTTAAAACAAACATTGGGGATATACAGTATATATTCATTTCTGAGCAAAAATACATTGTGACTTTAATGCATACAATACAGTGTATACATTTTCTTTTTCAGTGAATAAAGAGGCTGAGGATCACTTCTCCATACAAATGGCACAACGGAGGTTTCATGACAGTAGGCAAGATGGCCGATCAGGTGAGGTACAAGAGAAGACTGTTGTGACTAAAAGACGTTCAGTATATAGTATGGTGTACTTACAGGACTGGGGATACAGTCAAGTCATGTACAATATTTGGTGGTTTGAGTCCCATGAAGAGCAGAATAGCCCCTATACCTGATACCTACCTGTCTGACTACAGCCCTTTCATGTGGCTTAACAGTGCTGCAGCAGACGCAAAATGTTTGACCATGGAAAATGATAACTATACAACTTGAAGAAGAATTGAGGCTACACATTATCAGAATATCATCAGTCATTTGCTTTAGTCTCTCGATTCTCCTCTTGCGAATGATGACCCCTTTATTTAATGTGGCTCTGCCCTCGGGGTACGACTTAACGATGGGACTGAGGTGAACGGCCCGAGAACAATGTTATATTTAGCCCACTTTGTTATTTCTGTTCGTTAATTTTTTATGCCTGCTGGATGGCTGTGTGGAGTAAAAAGCTGCTGCGTTATGCTTATTGCGTCTCTCTATATTGTCTATTGTGTCAGCTCACATTGGTTACACAGCTCTGAGCCTGACCTGACATTAACCTTTCACCTTTTAATTACACCCAGGCCTGTGATAAATTTGAGAACAGTTTGATTAAACAAAATTAAATCCTGGACTGCAAATGGCTTCAACTGCAGAGAATTTTAATATTTAGATGTAATTTAGCCTTGAGAGTTGTCTTCCCTCTTCGTAATTTAAAATGTGTTCTGTCTCCTGTATTAACAGTCCTGGGAAAGTTGGCAGTGCAGGTCGAGAGAGACCGTAGGACAGGTGCCAGTGTCGTCAGGTCAGTGGCCCCCGTGTCCAAACCGACTCGTGCTCCAATGGCTAACACTGTCTTTGACGATGGCAGGAAGAGTATCCATGCCGTTGGTCGGGTGGGAGGTCAACCCTCGACCGAAGAGCTCGGGCAGATCTTGAGCGTTATCGATGGGGTTGGGATGAAAGTCCTGCTGGATGAAGTCACAGTCATACCAAATAAGGCAGAGACAAAGACAGAGGACGTAGATTCCAACAGAGCCTCAGAAGAAAAATTCCTGTCTTTTTCTACCCGTCATACCATGTCAGAGGACAACAGGCAGTTAGACAGCTCTGGAAGCTACGACTTGGAGGCTGGGTTGGGAATAGAGGACTCTGCTGTAAGCATGGGAAACAAGGAGGATAAAAAAGAGGACAGAAGCATCACAGCGGTTAGAGACATTGCAGGAGAACTGGGTAGCGTGGAGAATCAACCCTCAGAAGAAAGCCCAGTCACTCTTGTGTTCCTGGGATACACTGATTCTACAACCGACAAAGGTCACGACCAAGAGGACCATGAAGGAGGCATGCTCACTGCAGAACGAGTGATTATAACTGAGGATGGAGAAGAACACGTCTTAGGACCTGCAACGTTTGCTTCACCCAAGGCAGAGAAGGAGTCCCAAGACCAAGTGTTTCAAAAAGATGGAGAAAAACACGTCTTCGGACCTAAAATGTTTGCTGCACCTGAGGCAGAGAAAGAGTCCCAAGACCAAGTGCTTCCTAAGAAAGAAGAAGGACATGTCTTCGGACCTGAAATGTCTGCTGCACCAGATGCAGTAAAGGAGTCCCAAGACCAAGTTTTTCAGAAGAAAGAAGAAAATGTCTTCGGACCAGAAACATCATCTTCAGCTGAGGCAGGGAAGGAGTCCCAAGACCAAGTGTTTCAGGACATTCCTCTGGAGGGAAATGGGGCAGCAGGGGTTAAAGTCCAGGCAGAGGAAGATAATAAGGAGGTGCATAATTCATCTTTACCCAGTATAGCAGAGGGAGGAGGTGCTCCCAAGCGCAAGACCTGTCAGTGTTGCTCTGTCATGTAAGAAAATAATTGAAGGGAGAGACTCCCTCATCAGCTTTAATTGTATCATTTGTAATATTTGTGCCTTCCATTAGACACTATATGCTGCATTGCTGCCTTAATGACTAATATGAGAGAATATATAACCATCTGGTATTAAAGTGGTTTTGGCTTTGAGCATCCACTGCTTCACTTCACTTTGCCGAAGAAAAGAGACATTTATCATGTTGTAGGTCTTTTACAGCAGCTGTGGACTGACAACTGCTCCGAGGGACTATTAAAATCCACTTCCTCCCTCTGGTGGACAAAGCTGAGAACTTCAACTTGCCCTCCTGCAGGCATGCAGATACTTCTCATCTCAAATGTCTCTCTGCCTTATGGACTGTGCCTTAAAAGTATTCTGTATGTTTAGCATCGTTAGCTCTAGGAATGGAAACAGGCAAAGAGCAAAATATTTTATTTCTTTTTTTTACAGCTTTGGGCATAAATTTTAGTAAACAGTAATTAACATTCATGGTGTCTACTTAAACATTAATTTGAAAAAGTAAAAACATTTGTAACATCTTTTGATAATTTTAAAATTGTACTTTCTTATGCACTACTACTCAGGGCTGTAGCTACTACTTTGGACACAGAATTTGGGGGTTTTAATGTCATAAAGTTTACATGTTTCTTAAGCCTGATTCGGGTGTATTTTGGTGTGAAAAAAACTAATAGTTTGACATTTTTGGAAAATACCCTAATTTGTTTTCCTGAATTAAACAAACAACATATCATGTGTTAATTAGTTTTAGAAGTGCTGGTAGACAGATTTTGTTACTTTTGGGCACAGCCACGCTAGTTGTTTCCCCATGTTTCCAGTCTTAGTAGTGAGTGGTATCAATCTTCTCATCTAACTCTTGGCAAGAAAGCACAACGTATTTCCCAAAATGTCAAACTAAACTTTTAAAATGGGCTATTTTAGGCTTGAAATATACACAAGTAATATATCCCTGGAATTCTGACAAAGGCTTTGAAACAGTATTTAGGCAATAATATAGTGAGATACAATTATATTTGATCTCCATATATATAATATGTTAATACAATTTAGCTGTTAGATTATTATATAACGTGGGGAAAAGAACATTTTATAGACTTGTTTTTGTGGCTAGTTTAATATGTTTAGGGCAGTTGCACTGGAGGAATCACCAATATTGTCGGGCCTGCTACAGCACAGCTATCTGCTATCTTGTATCACTGTAATTTGGTATAAAATTGATTCATTGTGGATGTTAACTGGAATGTATGATTATAAAAACAGAATATAATTAGTATGTTGTTTGTGTCTACTTTCTTTAAGTACCCAAATTAGCAAACTAGAACTAATCACAATTACACACAAACGCAGAAAACACTGTTGTATGCAGACGTTCCACATCTGTATGTTACACAATGAAATATAACTCACTGGTCACTTCATTAGACTTGTTGATTCTACTGTGATCCAATACAACAGCTCTTCCATAAATTTATGCCTTTACAAACATAATCATTTTCTTTTTTTAGTTTTGATTCACAATGTCAGAGAAGTATTATAACTGCATTTTTATTACTGTTATCCTGGACGAGCCCCCATTTTTTTTACACCCCAGCTCTTAGACTGCAACAAAAACAGGAGACACGGGTTTAAACTAAATCAAAAGGAAATGATCAAAAACACAAAGAAGAAGATGGGAGAAATCTGTGGAGTCGGTAGCGTAGGGAGTGGGTGAGTGAAATGTGTTGTATCGGTGTTGTGCAGTGAAAACAAAGACACTAAAGCAAAGTTGTCTGGATGAGGAAATATGCAACCAAAGACTGGCTGCAGCTCTGGCTTTATCTACACAGGGCACACTGGGCCCAGGTTTGCAGTGGTGTTAAAATGGACTGCATTATATTGAAAGGTGTTTCTAATATTTTGGCCACTGCATTTACATACATGAGAGAGGTTGAATATGGGACACTTTTCAACATAATGCGCTCCAGTACAACACCACCACCCACAGCAACCCAAATAATAAACATAAAGTAGTATTATTACCTTTATGACGGTGTCTTAAAGGAGAATATATGGCAGAGCATTTGTATTGGATCAATTTTGATTGTTCAAGTGTACGTATTTAAGTGGCCAGTGAGTGTACATAGATACACTTGAATCAGTACAATGTGGATGTGGGTCATTTGAACTGCGTACTCCTTCTCAAAGAGGAGGATTGTGTTTGTTCACATGACACAGAGGACAGGAAGGTACAGGTGCTAAGTAGATCAGCTGGATCATTCATATTCCCATTGAGGTCGGCACTATCACG
>JAJHUR010072343.1:0-10865 GCA_027495735.1 Lutjanus campechanus | reverse complement strand
TCACTGGTCACTTCATTAGACTTGTTGATTCTACTGTGATCCAATACAACAGCTCTTCCATAAATTTATGCCTTTACAAACATAATAATTTTCTTTTTTAGTTTTGATTCACAATGTCAGAGAAGTATTATAACTGCATTTTTATCATTGTTATCCTGGACGAGCCCCCATTTTTTTTACACCCCAGCTCTTAGACTGCAACAAAAACAGGAGACACGGGTTTAAACTAAATCAAAAGGAAATGATCAAAAACACAAAGAAGAAGATGGGAGAAATCTGTGGAGTCGGTAGCGTAGGGAGTGGGTGAGTGAAATGTGTTGTATCGGTGTTGTGCAGTGAAAACAAAGACACTAAAGCAAAGTTGTCTGGATGAGGAAATATGCAACCAAAGACTGGCTGCAGCTCTGGCTTTATCTACACAGGGCACACTGGGCCCAGGTTTGCAGTGGTGTTAAAATGGCGGTGTCATAAAGGAGAATATATGGCAGAGCATTTGTATTGGATCAATTTTGATTGTTCAAGTGTACGTATTTAAGTGGCCAGTGAGTGTACATAGATACACTTGAATCAGTACAATGTGGATGTGGGTCATTTGAACTGCGTACTCCTTCTCAAAGAGGAGGATTGTGTTTGCTCACATGACACAGAGGACAGGAAGGTACAGGTGCTAAGTAGATCAGCTGGATCATTCATATTCCCATTGAGGTCGGCACTATCACGCACTGAAGATGACTGCAGCACTCCAGTCAGGTGAGCCTCTTCCTTCAAAATTTCTACATTATGTGTCTACAACTTTGTACTTGTTTGCTCTTCTATCACTCTTTTCTCTCCCTGATTGAGTGCCAGATATTAGTAGTAAAGCTTTATCTAGTTGTGGCAACGTAAAAGCCTCAGTTCATTTAAAGATCATGTCATAATCACCAAAACTTTATATTCACCTTAAATATAAATAAGAATGAAAGAATGATACAATTTGTATGTGTGCTCTACTAGCACAACAGCCGTTTTCATATCTGTGCCGATATATTGGATAATGCAAATCATGAAACTGCATGTATGTAAGATGTCAGTAAAGAAGTATATTAAAGTGTTGTAAATGTAATATTTTTGAAAAGCATTTAAGTAATCTATATAAAAAAAACCTTCATAACAAGAGCAGATAAAGTGTCTCTTAAAAGGAGGATGGAATAAACAGGTTAAGCTCATTAAGGTGCATTAATATGTCCTGTTGCTTGAGCTTTATACAATGTATGATGCTGCTGTTGGTAATCCTGAAATGCAGTGTGGCTGGCATTAAGCCCCCAAATGCAGGTGTAATTATAGACTCACAGATTTAAACCTGCAGCTCAGGCAACCAGATAACACCAGAATAATATTTGTATAATGAGAACATATCTTGGAAAAGTATTCAATGACACTGCATAGTGTATCCCCTGTCTCCATGATGCATCAGTGCAAATACATGTGCAGTTAAAGAGGAATAGTTGTTACAAGGCTGATCACGGACCATTAACAGTTCAAGTCACTGTGACAAGATGAAAAAGCATAATTCTCACCAGGCAAACTGGTGAGATTATGAGAGTCTCTTTGGCCAGCCAGGCAGGCAGATACTGCACATAGTGTGTGTGCCAAAACAGGCAGAGCAAAGCCGATTACTCTTTTCCTTTGTCAGCACAATTGGCTATGCTCGGTCACAGCAGGGGAGAAAAGTCACCAAAACAACACAGACGCTGTATGCCCTTCTGGAAACAAAAGAAAAAGTAATACATCTGCCAATTATTTTTGTGCTTCTTGAACATACATCCTAAATACTGTTGTTGTGATCACTTCAACAGAAGACTTTAAGACAGGAGGCTCCAGGCTTTCAGGGCCTGGCTGGTTTGTGTTCATGTAACTGCCATGGTAATGGCCTTAAAGAGCCCTGTAGAGTTTTGGTAAACAATCAGAGTTCCTGTTCACATTCAGTGTTACTTGCAGTTTTCTTCATCACTGCCTTTGTTGTGAAACTATTGGCAGGATTATGTATCACATCACCCCTGGGAATGCACATGCATCCTCGTGCATGTGCAATCAGAGTGAGAGTAAGGCGGATAATGACTTTGCCACACTAGAACAAAAAAATTGCAGAGTAGACTATAATCTTTGTCTAAAACAGCTAGTTCTGCATTTTGCAAAAGCAAATGATATAAGCAGTGATACAAAAAATGATTTTATTGTCAACCTAAGTGACGCTTTCTCATGTGTCTCTCAAAGAGGAATAGAGAAGAGACACCCTTAAGTGCTTCAGAGGCTCATAAACATGGACACAAGAGATACCAGACCCAGCCATCAAAGTCCAGTCTCTCAAGATGATGGTGGTTTATGCATGAAAACGGACTCCAGCACCGTGACAGACCCCACAGGCAGCCCATCGGTAACCTGTGGTGAGAAGCCCCAAGATGAAACCAAAGTCATCCCCCATGCCCCTGCACTGAAAACTAAGTACTACAGTGTGATGGATGATGAGGGTGTAGAGGATGTCTTCGTCCCACCACCTCCATCCCACAGGGCTCCCTTGCTGTCAGAAGAGGGCAGCACAGATGCAATGGTGATGAGTAATCCCACTGTGACCCTTTCAGAAGGGGCAGCTGACGCCACAGAGGCTAAAGCTAATCCAAGTGGCTTAGACTGGCATCATGGTGAGAAGCAGTTAATGGCAGCACACAACGAGGTGGATGAAGTGAAAGCACAGACTTCTAAGGAGTCCATGGACCCTGAATCTCTGTCTAAAGATCACAACCAAAAACCCATGGAGGTAACAGGTAGTCTGACGGAAACATGCCCTGATCCATCTGGAGGACACCATCCCGATAATAAAAGAGGAGATGAAGAATCAGCTGCAGAAACTGAGGTCATTTTGAGTGGAAGACAGGAAAACTGGAGGGAATCTGAAGAGGAGAGAGACAAATACCCAAAACAGGTACCTTCAAGCATTGAGGACAGCTCCGGAAATAAGACACATTTTGACAAAGAGAGAGACAAAACCAAATCCGAGGATATTTGTAGTCCTGATTCAAAACTAACAACAAAAAATGTTGACTGCGACAGTATGGAGACAAATGCCCCCACACTGTCTAGTCTAAGTAAGAATGGCGATGATCTCGAGTCCTGCGGGCCACCAGAGCTTCGCAAATGCTCCCAAAATAAGATGGAAGCAGCAACGAATCAACCACAGGTACCAGAGATCCCAACCAAGGTGTCCAATGATGGTGAAGAGCATGTTGACACCAGGTCTTTGGACTATAACCTCACAAAGTATAACTGGGTGAGGAGAGAGAGTGGTGAAACACAAGTACCCCAACTTCCCATCTCTGAAGGCTCTGAAGAGACTGTGGCAAAGGGAGAGCAGGGAGATGATAGCAAGAAAATAGCTAGTGAGATCCAACAAGGAGAGCAACTGCTTCAACGTCTGCAACAGGTGCAGCTACGACAGGATGTACATACCTCCCATGTTGCTGAGGAAGATGATGTGAAAGCAAGAGGGGGGGATCTGACAGGTGGAAATGAGAGAAAAGAGAGTAGATCCTACACTGTTGAGGATGATGAAGGGAAGACAAACCTGATGGAGAAAGAAAAGAATGAAAAGAATCAAAGTAAAGACCTTGAAGCAAAAACAAGGATGTCCGTAGAGCCAGAGCATCACACGATAGCCAGAACAGAGGTGGGTGACTCTGATGATGATCAAACTGACAGCTGGGTGCCTGCAGATTTGTCTTCAACCAACCCCCATGAAGCATCTCCCACTGAAAATCCTTTTCCATCCACCCGCCACCGATTGTCAGTTGCTGAGACTTCCATTGAGAAGCAGATCCATGAGGCAGCCCAAGAGAAGCAGAACCTGCAGAGAACGGGTGGTCTCTTCAACCTTGCAGATAATCCAGATGTTCTAGAGATCCCCTTTAAGACCAATGTCGCTCTTGAGCCACTTACCACCTCAGCTGACCCAGGCCAGTGCAGCGACTGGCAGTTCTCTGAGCAGAAGATGCAGAAGGAGATAAGTCAGGAGATTCAGAGAGAACTGGTGCTGGTCAACCAGGGGAAGATCCCAGGAGGGTACAGCAAAGGAGAAGTTCGCCAGTTAAAGGAGACAAAACTGCTGTTTGAGGCTTTCCAGCAGGATAACACAGAGGGTCCAACAAGGCACCGGAAATCCCCTATACTGATGAAAGGTCACATTTACCCATCTGTGCTTGAGCGCACACGCAGCCTAGAGATGTTCTCACTCAAAACTCACCCCGTTGCCAGAGCACATTCCCTCAGGCTGTACAAATCAACCTCTGAGGCTGAGAAAAGTCCGGAAGACTTCAGATCAAAAAGCCCAACTGGTGCTTCTCGAGACAAATCACGTTTATTCCCCTACCCAAAACAAGACAAACACACACGCCTGCACAGAAGCATGGACTCCATCAGCGCTGATGTCTCTAAGTCAGCTGAGGAGACTGGGAGTAAAATTAGGGGGAAAAACACATCACATGAATCTCCCATCCTCAAACGCAACCCCTTCTGCAAGTTGCGACCAGCCCTGGCTCTGCAACCAGAAGTAGAGAAGGACATCCGGGAGGCCAAAGAAAGAGAGGAGGAGCTTCGCAGACAGAGATGCACTCTGTACGGAGAGAATAGACAGAATAGTCAAGATGGAGAAAGGTCACAAATCGCACCAACGCTTGAACCAGGTTAGTGTGTGTGATCACTGTAATCCCTTTAAAATGACTTTCAGCAGTAGAATGTAACTAAATACTTTTATTTAGGCACAGTCATTAAGTACAATTTTGAGGTACTTGTAGTTTATTTAACTTTAACTATTTACTGTAATAAATCATAAAATGACTATGATATGTTATCACAGATTAAGGAAAAGAAGTTGATGCCAAAATGACCATTTTTGAATGTATTGTTTAATATTAATTAAGAGTTCAAATTAGTACAGAATGTTTGTCAAATGAGTAAGTGTCTCTTTATTAGTTGTAAGAAATCATTAATTATTTTGTCCTCTTATTTAGAAGGAGTGGATGTTTATAACGGTTAAATTAAGCAATATGTTAATGGAGTCAGGCAGACAGAAGGCAGGCAGTCTCTTAACTTCAACTCCAGGACGTATTTTTCAAGATAATAGGTGTAGCTTTTCATTGACAGACAACTGACAGTTACAAACAGCTGAGTAACTTACAGTGTGGGGCGTGTCGGCGCTTTTTATTGTCAAATTACAATGTTGCGCTCGTCTTGCGTTCCTGCAGTGTTCCTGCAGCCTGCCTGAGCTTCCTCTGTCTGAGGAGGAGGAGGCAGGGAAAGCAACTTGCTTCAACCATGGATCGGAGATTAAACAAGATTTCAACCAATTTAATATACTGTCGATTGCTCCCACTCACTATTTGGCCTGCAGTACTCATTTTTGGATGCTCACTTGTTACATATTCCTCCTTCACATTTATTTTACATTAATACCAATTTAGTAGAGACAGACTTTACATAATAGATTAAACAACCCAGTAGTATATGATATATAATACAGTGTATGAACCACTCAAAGGGGAAATTATTTTGCATAACAAGTAATCTGACTTTTGACTATAAATAGTGAAAATACTTTTTTTTCTTTCAGTACCTCTGTATTTTTACTTAAATGGTAATTACAGTATTTTTAAATCTGGGTCCTATTTTTCCATATTTTGGGTCCAGTACATCACCTCAGCTGGCAGCTATGAAATGGACTGCATTGGCAAGGTAATCCTTGGGGGACAAATGCACCCATGAAAGTCCAACATCCATTAAAAGTGTTTCTTTTTGCCACTGACAAAATCAGATTGTTATTCCTAGTGTCTGACAACATTACGGAAAGGATACCTACAGATACAGGCCTTTTGTTACTGAGTAAGGTCCATTTTGTTTAACCAGAAACAACTGTTGTATTGCTCTCTTCAAAGCCACCAGACTCCACTGACAGAATCCGTAAAAAGAGCAGCATGGGAGTTGCTGCTCTGCTGCTGCCTCGATCAGTTACTTGGTTTGTCTTACTGTGTGACTTTGGTGTTGTAATATGTAACACCAAAGTCACACAAGTTAACCATTAAAAATACTGGAATTACCTTTTAAGTAGAAGTTGCAGATCTGAGGACTTTGACTATTTGTATTCTGTATGTGACTGCATGCACCGTCATAAATGGAAAATATTGAAACATTTATGGATTATTTCCATCAGGTTGCTAAGATGTATCATATAAATACAAGTAAGAGTCATTTAGATCCTGATTCATTGCACATCCCAGCCTTCTGACACTCAGTCTGAACACTTTAATGAATGCCTCTCTCTACATTAGCATCACATAGTGTTATCTAAGGAGTCTTATCGACAACTTAGTGTCAACCCTGTCACAGGCGGTTAAGGGCACATCACTCCAGCAGCAGCCTGATCTGAGTCAGTGGATGCCAGCGGGCTGAGTGACAACATGAAGGCTACTATCTGCACTCCAGCTTGAGCCAGTGGCAGCTCTGGTTTGTTTATAGTGTTGTGTAAATGCAAATGACTTCAGACAGTTGGAAGATCTTGTTAAAGCATGTATGTGTGCATTTTTGTAAGTCTGCTGTTGTTGCCTATATGCACAGCAGGAGAGCTCGGAGGCCTGACAAAACAGTGCAGCCAGCCAGGGAGTGTGTCATTATGTAGCACCATGTTCGTATTTTCAGCCACAGTGGCTGGATAATGATGTGTGGGTTGACTCAAGGTGAAGATGATGAAGCTACATGTGACAGCAATATAATGTGTCCGAGGCTAGGCTAAACTGAAGGAAATGACTCATTGTTAAGGTCAAATAAGTTGCAGTGTGTTATCCTAACCAGCCATGACACAACACTCTATGAGAATGTATAACCCAAATACGCTATGATATCTTCACAGACAACACTGAGAATTTTCAAAACAATACAGACATGATTTTAGACTTAGAATTTTTCACAGACATTATCAGTTGTAGCTTATTAAGCCAACATTAGCTTTTAGAGTCAGTTGAAAATGCTGTCTACTTGATTTTTCAATGTTTAAATCTAACTTGCTTTAAAATGACAGATTAAGAAAATGGCTACATACAGTACATAATATCATGCCAAAAGACTGAAGCATATCCAACATGTTGCAGGAAAAGGTCAGCATCTTCACCAGTTAATGATCCATGTAGAACCACAGAAATGAAGAAACAGAGTATTGCAGTGTAGAGCTAGTTAGTCCTACTATTAAAAGTACTGGTGCAGTGCCCGTTCCGGGTGTGGCCTCCAAAAGTGCTGCTCTCAGCATTCTCGAGAACCACTCATCAGATCAACTTGACACTTGACACTGCACTTTCTTAGGGAAAATAATAACTTTGTCTAGCTTGGTCCAGAGATGTTCTGCACCAAAATTTGACGATGACTGTTCAAAATTTGAAGGAGTAGCAAAAAGTAGATTAACAGAATTCAAAAAGGTGGAAAAACATTCAATGTGCAAACAGACATGGCTTATACAGATAGATTCATCTGGGAAAAAAGGCCATAATGCACCAAATCTGACTAAGGCAGCAATTTGCTCCCTTGAGTCCTCAGCTATATACTGCCAAAGTGTGAAGTTGATTGGATGATTGGTTCTCGAGATATGAGAATTACATACATAAATTGAGACAGACCCTCCCTATTAATCTGCTCCTTTCTTCTTCCTGTCCTTAAGATATCAGGCGACAGTCCAGGGGGAAACTGGAACGGGTTTGGCCACCGCCCTCCAAGAAAGACCAGACGAAATCTGAGCAGACACAGGTGATGTGTCAGGTCTACATACTAAATAACTTCTTTCTTGCTTTCTCCATCCTTCTGTGCATGTGTTTTGTGGGGGTCAATCCCAGGGTTCTATGTTCCCAGGGTCCCATATTCTCCATATTGATATAGCAAATAATGGGTAAATGACAAAGGGTCCTCTGTTCTCCACTTCTACATATGTCCTCTCCCAGGGTTCTATGTTCCCCAGCTCTACTTAGCACATAATGGACTAGGATTAAGGGTTAGCATAGACCTAGCACCTTGGAAAATTGGGACCCTGGAAACTTAGCACCCTGGGGACATAGATGCACTCCCATATTCTGCACAACAATTCATCATATTCACATGGTGGCCATTTTCCTCTGATGTAATGTTCAGGGTAGGAGACTCAGATGTCGTACTGCTGTGTTCCAAGTTGCAATTAATATTTAGGGAATCTGACAAATCGTTATTTTATCGCTTATAATGAAAATCTGGAGGGACAACAGGCTGTATTTCAAGATAAATAACCTATAACATAATATAGCTAACATTAGCATTCAGCCACTTCCTAGCTAACAGTACTGTTTGAGTGTAGTGTTACATGACACAATAGGCAAATATGTTGTTTTAACTTGAAATATGGCCCGATCTCACATGAGGTCAAAGGGTCATGGCTGCTGTGTGAATACGGTGGATGGCATGAACGTGACATGTTATTACAAATCCACTGAAACACTACAAGCTTGATGAGTAATGACGAGCAGGCCTATTAAAAGTAAGGTTTTCCATATCAGGAAAAAACGTTACACTTAATTATGTTCCTGAAATTGTGGCTTTCTGGGTCATGGCCTAAAAAACATTGGATTTGCAGTTATTTCAACGCCATTTATTTTACAAATGCTTGGATTTGTACAAATGGTTCTGAAATTGATCTAAATTTCATGAAAAGGGAGCTAATCCCCGACTCTAAATCCTGCTCTTTTCTCTGTCTTAACTCTCAGCAGGAGCCAAAAGTTCACAGAGCAGGAGGTCAGAAGGCTCTGTGGCAGCGCTGGGAGGCCGGCCTGGTAAACGGACAGCCACCAAAGGAAAAGAAGTGATACTGGTCATCCTGATGTCTCATCACTTCAAATAGAATATCTGTGTTTTGCCGTGTTAGTGCTGCACAAGTCCAGGATTAATCAATATAACCAAAGTCCTGAAGGTAGTTCCATCTTAAATGCTTTCTGGCTCTTCTAACTCTGCTTTGTATCTGATACACAAATACACTTTTTTTTGATATCTTAAAACACTAGTTTTATTCAGCACATAAATAAAGCAAAAATATTGCTTCAAACATTCTGTCCGTCCCTTTTCTCTTATAATCTCTATCAACGAAGTTATGTGAACAAGAACATTACTTTTACTGTAGTCAAACTATTTATGAAGTTTTGGTGGGATGTCAAATTTCAATACACTGTTCAACAACTTTTCAGACAATGTATTTGAACATGATCATGAGTTCCCATTTCAAATTCCAATTGATCTCTTGCCACTGCACTGCCACTGCACTACCACTGCACGGTGCAGCTCGGTTCGACTGAACTCAAATCAAGTTGAGCCATGCCGTATCATGCAGTAGAAACATGTAGCTGTGGAGGACGCCTTCTAACTTCTGCAAAAACCCTGATCACATCATGCTGTGATGACATCATCAGCGTTATTTTGGCTTGGGGTTGGAAACTATAAATTTAGAACAGAGCCTGTGTTACAAACTGGAAATGTGGAGATGGCACGAACAATCTAATGAGAGACACTGTCCCAATTGCATTACTGGAAATGCAGGCTGCAGTGTTTTTGGGGCTTGACCTTATATTATAACTAATACTTAAGACTCTTCTGGTTTCAGTTTGGACCATCTTTTATTTGACCTGTCTCTCGTAGGTTCCCCACCTGTAAGTGAAATGATAAATTGCAGGAGTTCCCCTTCAACAGGTTTCTGAGACTGGATGAATTGGTCCTGTGTAACACATGTCTTTAATAAGCCACCTTTAGGAGATTCACCTTTGAGGCCGCCCAGAGGGGATTATAGTTATAGTATACCGTTGTGTAACTACTTTTCTTTCTATATATGGATTTACCACACTTTTTCTAATCAACCTAAAAATGATCTCAAGATAGACAAAACTGCCAAATTGAGATTGGTGACTGGTAAAAACCGCACTACATTTGCCCTATACTGCATGAAAAATACAATCGTTGTTTTGGTGCCCACTAGAGGTCCATTCACTAAGTTGATTGAAGATTCAAGTGGCAGCAGAAAAGCCTGTTTTGGTAAAAGAAAGAAGTCCATGGTAAATGAAGCCATCAAAAAAACTCCCCTCGTTGAGCTGTGATCACGTTTACTAGAGAGGGCTCAGTTTCTGATCTCCACGGACAGAAGCGCACTGCTTAGCCCTGTCTAAGTACCATCTGTTAGCCCCAGTGACTCTGCCAACGAAGGATGGACTTTCGCTCTGCCCTTCCTGGCTCGGATGTCCCAGTGTTAATTGGCTACGCTTCTCACCAACCCACGAACAGCAGGCACAGCCAAGGCCTAGGTTTCAGCTGTTATGACATTTTAAGATGGCTTTCCTTACTATCCTCAGTACAGATCCAAAATACCAGATGTCAGCGTTCGGTTCAAGTTGAAAATTCCTCTGATGGAATTTTCCACAAGCTCGTACATGAAGTCCATGTGACAATGCTGAATAGTCTAGATAATTGGAACAGAGGGTTGATGCAGATCAAGTGAGCCTGAGCAATCAAAGCCAGGCTGCTCTTGGATGGATCAACAGAATTAGGTCGTAGGACATCTTCAACACTCCCATTGAGTCCTGTTAAAAGCCACCAGCCTCACTCCTCCTGTTGACAACAAATGTACGATGAGAAGCACAGTCAGGCTTTCTGTAACCACCAGTACACTTCTGAGGTAGAGGTAGGAAACAGTCTAGTCTGGTCTAGTCTGTCATTGTCATTGTGAAATCTTGGTAATATTTCAATACTGATCATGACTATCAAACAGGCTTTGGGCTTTTTCTTTTTTTTTT